>PVJA010015043.1:0-28295 GCA_004027025.1 Myocastor coypus
CTTGTGTAATTTATTTTATTTTAAAAAGAACTAAGTTAATGAGAAACGTGATTGACAAATAAACTAAAATGAATTCACCTTACATATTTCTAAAGGAGGCGTTTGTAGGTACATGGATGTGACTAGAGACCAGACTCGTAAGCGAAGCAAGTCAGACCCACATATGCCAGTGTCACCTCGTCCCCCTAGTGTAAGACCCTGAAAGAGTTAATAAAATGTGAAAGGCACAACAGATGGTGTGGAAGGGAAAGAAACTGTCCAAAGGGAAGGGACACCTGGGGTGAAGGAAAGGAGGAAAGAAAGATAGAAGGGAGGGAAAAATGTGCGCGCATACACACCGGAGAGCTTGGGTAATTGCATGGTTGATTTCTCTCTTTTTGGTATTTTAGGGAAGGGTCTACACGGCGTTCAGGGTCTCACTAGTAGATCTGACTCCTAGTGATCCACCTCTTTACAGCCCCCTAAGAGCTAGAATCACAAGCATGTGCCACCACGCCCAGTCTTAATTGCTGTCTCAGTGCCTTCTGGGGGCAGGGCCAGCATGGCAGGCCTGGGGATTGAACCCCTGGTCCCTGTACCTGCTTGCAGGTACTTTAATCTGCTGAGTTATTTGGCTGGCTCTGTACTGTTAATTTCTGATGGGTTATTGAAAGGAGCAGTTAATGCTTAGTAATTTTCTCCTTTTACATTTTTATAATTTTTTGGCCAAATTCACATATTTATATCTGGTAATATAAACAACTAATTTGAAGATAACATTGCATATATATATATATATATATATATATATATATATATACATACATGTATATATATATATGCAATACAATAACCACTATTGAATTCCTGTCATTTTGTTTAGTGAAATTCTGTGTTGTTTCTAACTTCTTTTTTTATTATTATTTTAAAAATTCTCTTTAAAAAATAAAAATGATACACAATGTACTAACCATTGTTACCCTCCCATTATCATTTTGAAATTTTGGGGTTTTTTTGTGTGTGTGTTTTCTTTTTGTTTAAAATAATTTTAAAAAAATAAAAAAAAAGGGTTAGAAAGCATTCATCTCGCTCTTGTACACTGCGCGCTGGAAGGAGCATGAACACCAGTACTCATGCAGTTACAGGCCCGGAGGGTCCTGCGAGATGGGCTCACCTGCTGCCGGTTTCTGTCCTTAGGCATCTCCCCAGCGTGTCGTGGGACTTATTTTATTTGTTGATTGATTGACTGATTGACAGACACAGGGTCTCACTACGCAGCTCAGACTCCTGGTGCTCCTCCTGTCTCCGCTTCCCCAGCAGGGATTACAGGCGTACGCCATGACACAGGCCCCCGAGAAGTACTTGTTCAACTCGAGGTTGGGAAGAACGCAAGGCAGCAGTGAGTTGTGTGGGAGAGACTTCGAGAAAGCCGGGAGAGGCAAAGGTGCTGGCTGTGGGCAGGGGGGCAAGACGCTTGCCCTGGAGCTGTGGCGGGGAAGCCGGGCCTCAGAGATGGAGACCAAGCGCAAATCCTGCAGCATCCCCCCAATCCTGGACTTGGCTAGTTGCAGTCCTGTGTTGTCTCGGTCGCTTTTCTTTCTCTGCTGGGACCAAGTAACCAACATCCAGAATTAAGGAAGGAAAGGTTTATTTAGCTCACAGTGTGTGGAGATTTCAGTCTGTTCTCGGCTGGCTCCAAGGCAGAGCAGCACCTGGTAGAGGGGAGCAGTTCGTGGCAGCAGAAAACAGCACAGAGCAAAGGCAAAGGGAGGGGCGGCCACTGCAGCAGCTAGCTAGGCCCTCCCCCTTCCCCACGTTGTACGCACCCCAGGCGGGCGTGGCACCCACACCCAGGATCCCAACACTCGATCATGGTCAATCCCTAACTTTAGAAGCCTGCCCAGGGACTGCATGAGCTTTTGTGGGGACAGCTAGACACAAATCATAACATATGCTATTTTAAAACAAAGTGTTAGGGTCTGTGTCTAGCTGTTCCCCCAAAGCCTCACACAGTCATGGAGTCAGGATTTCTAGAGTTTGAGACTTACTCGTGATCCACTGGGATTATGCATTTTAGTACTGCTAGGATTATGGGTGTGGTCTGAGGCAGAAAGCCTCAATGTAACATAAGAGAGACAGAGAGATAGAGTCTCTCTATTGCCTCTGTTGCAATTGTTCCGCCACTATGAACTGCTGCTCTCTGCCATGCGCCTGTCTGCCTTGGAGCCAGCCAAGTATGGACTGAAACCTCCCTAGTACCTGTGAGCTAAGTAAACCTTTCCTTCCTTCATGTTGGGTGTCAGGTATTTGTCCCTGCAAGACAAGGGTAACTGACCTACCAGACCCTTCTGACCCCTGTTTTTCTCATAAGCTAGTAGATAGATCCAAAGGCTTTATTAAGTTCATTTTTTTTACAGCAAGAATACTTTATAGAGAACACTACATACCTCCTTTAGTTTCTGCTCTGACAAAATACCTTAATATCAGATTAACATGACCACGGACACTTCAACTCTTTCAGCATCCTCTCTAGTGAGGAATTTTCCCAGCTGAAAAACATCAACATAGTGTTTTAGTTTAACTCAAAATCTAATATACAGAGTCTGTCAGAAAAATGTATACACAGACAACACTGTGTAATATAACGACCATTGTGGGATTCCTGTTATTGTGTTTAGTGAAATTCTGTATCATTTCTAATTTTTTTTTCTTTTTCTTTAACTATTTTTTATTCTCTTTGAAAAAAACAAAACCAGGTATGGGGACATACACCTATTATCCCAGCACTCAGGAGGCTGAGGCTGGAGGATCATTGTGGGTTTGAGACCAGCCTAAGCTACAAAGTGAACTCAAGGCCAGCCTGTATTGTACAGTGAGACCCTGTCTCAAACCCCGCACCTGCTCACCCAGGCCAGGGAGATAGCTCAGTGGAATAAGGGCTTGCCTGGCAAGCACAAGGTCCTGAGTTCAATCCCTGCTACTGCAAGACAAACAAACAAAACCCCAAACAAACACAAAACCAAAGACCCCCCCCAAAAAACTCCAAAAATCAAACAAAAAACCCCATCCCACACAAACAAGTAAAATGATAGTCTGGTGATTTTCAACAGATGGCATTACCGTCATGTGGAGGGCCCTACAAGGTGTGCTCTGTCCCAGAAGACCCACTGTGCGGCCTGCCTTTAGAGCGAGAATTGCAGACACCCTGCAGCTCCAGGGCGGTGGGATGCAAGCAGCTGTGTGCCATCGCCATAGTAACCAACGCCCAGTAGTTAAGGGCTGCCCCTCTGAGCTCCTTGTGTGATTGTAGAGGCCACAGGTAACTCGCAATAGCGTTGGCCAAATAGCTCAGCAGATTAAAACACCTGCAAGCAGGCACGTGGGCTGGGGCTTCACTCCCTGGGCCTGGCTGGGCTGGTCCTGCCCCAGTGGGGCACCGGGATGACCATTGAGACTGGGCATGGTGGGGGGCGCCTGTAATCCCAGCTCTTGGGTGGCTGTAAACAGGCGGATCACTAGGAGTCTGGTCTAGTAGTGAGAACCTGAACACCCTGTAGGCCCTTTCCTAAAACAAACTAACAAACAAATAAAAAAATAAATAAAGGTAACTCGCACTAATGTCCCGATGGCTCAGCAAATTTAGTATTAAAATTTAGCATTAAAAGCATCAGACAAGCTTTTCTTTGGCAGAGTTTCTCTCTCTTTCATATATATATATATATATATATATATATATATATATATATATATTCAAACAAACTGCATGCTAAGCTTTCTTTTACTGAGAAGAAGGCTATTTCTTTAACTGTTTAGCGCAGTATATAAATTGAATGAGGCAGGGCCTCATTCATACTGTAAAACTTCAAAGCTGTCTCCCCTTTAGTTATTAGGAAAACATTTTGGATTTTCCTGTTTTATGAGAATGTCATATTCGACATGGAGATGACAGGCATTTATCAGGTCTCATACCTTTTGCAATTAAAGGCAAAGAGAAACAGGAACGCAGACGACAGCCAGGGTCCAGGGGGCAGTGGAGGTGGGGCACTCGCCACGGGACTGCAGTTGAGTTCGTTCCTGGCCTTTTTCTTTCTTTCTTTCCTTTTTTAAAAATTATTTTATTTTTTTATGTTATGGCCAGCTCAGCCTGCTCCGGGGGAGGTGCTGGCGTAGCATGTGGTGCTGGGGATTGAACCTTGGTCCTTGTGGTTGCCTAAGCTTGCTTAAGGAGATGCTTTAGATCACTGAGCCATCTCACCAGCCCGGCCTTTTTCTTTTTAAGCCATAGACATAGTGCTTCAAGATCATAAAAGTTTAGCGCCATGGGCCGTTGATCCAAGCACATGCTGATTCAAACCCCTCCAGCTATGCTCTGGTCTCCTTGTGGCTCCCCCGGCCACCCCCAAAGTGTGCATTTTTTTCTTTAAATTCAGGTTGGCTAAGTGGCTAAAACCTATAACTACAAATAAGTTAATTTATAATGTTCTCATTTATTCTGTTTAATTGTTAACCTCATTGGGAGCTTCTGGCTAATATGACCTCGTGTCTGATTCTAAGGGTCCCTCAGTTTCCGAATCTGAGCATTTGTGTCTGTTCTGTTTTTCTCTTGGCTAGGCTGAGATTTTGCCTAGCGATCTGTTCCCTGAGCTGGCCTGCGGTGCTTTGCAGCAGCGATGAGCTCTTTCCTCATGGTTGTGGCAGGCTCAGAACGGCCAAGTCACGGGGAGAGGCAGCAGCTTAGCGGCATGGGGACGGGAGGGGGGCGGGGAGCCTCCTGTCCACCCTCAGGCCGCCGCCCTAGGTGTCGACAAAGTCATCTGGTTTGGGTGACAGATCTGAAACTCAATCCCTGAGTTTAGTGAAGCCCAGGAAGGATGGACCGCCCATCCCACGACCACAGTGACGATGCCGGGACTTGAACCTCATTTACCGAGGTCACCTCCTCCATGGGAGGCCTTGTCTTGCGGCTCCCCTCTGGAGAAGGCGGCCCAGGCGGAGCTGCGCGCGTCCTCAGAAGGAGTCCCTTTGCCTCGAGCCCGCTTTTAGGAAGACCCTTAGATCGTCTTGCACAACTTGTGATCTTGCTTGTTCAGGGTGACAGAAGCCAAGCAGATCTCCACGGTTGGGTGGGGAGCGCTATTGCGAGACTGAGGTGACATCACCCTCCTTGCGGCTTCTCCTTGTCATTGGAACCCAGCACACACGACGGGTAATTAGGCAAATCTCTACGCAAAGGCCCTTGACACTGGTAATTCCTGAGTGAGACCTCGTGTAAGCCTTCAAGCTCCCTGGGTGTCACTTGCTCTTTCTTTTGCCCCATGAGGAGTCGCTTTGGGTGACAGGGTGCTGTTTGCCGAGGCCCTGCCTCATGCAGTTTGCAGGACTCTTGTCTGGATAGGGCGTGACTGCAGCTGGTGGTCATGTTTCGGCAGGACCCGGGACAAGCACCGGCTGGCCCAGGCCCCAGACCTCTGCCCAGCCTCCTTTCTCCTTGGATGACTGGTGCCTGGAATTCAACCATGTATTTGTTTGGCGCTTAGTAAGCCTTGGTACGTGGTTCTCACGTTCACTCATGTAATTCACAAGTATTTACTGGGGACTCTGCGGAGGCCTTGGAGTCAGCGGAGGGGAAAGCAGAGTAAAAGAAGCCAGTGGTGCGCGGATATCCTGGGTCGGTCCGGGGTCCCGCAGCCCTGCGGCGTATTGTGATCGTCTGCATGAGTTCCGTGGAAAAGCTCAGAAAGACAGAAGCACTGAGCCCGCACTGCACTGATCAGCCGAAGACACAATCCTGGGTGCCCTGAGGAAAAGACTGAGCGCTGGGCAGGCACTAGGGGGCCGCTGGGGGCGCTGCAGCTGTGCAAGACGAGAGATGACAGGGAGAGGCCGGCCTTTTCTGTAAGAGCAGTGGTACCGTGAGACACTCAGGGCTGTAAGAGCAGAGAGCAGACTCGGAGCAAGGCTTTACCGAGTGTTCTGCCATGAAAAAAGGGGTGTTGTAATAAAAATGGAAGGCTGACTTTGACGGCGCCCAGGGTGTGTATGTGTGCAGTTGTCTCCCCTCGGGGATTGCGTAAGAAGAGCATTTGTGGTGTTGTGTGAAAGTGCGCATTGCATGTGTGTCCTCGCCGGCCTGCTTTTCTCTGGGAAGCCGCACGTTCCTGGAACGCAAGGCTTGATGTTCACCCAAGGTTCTCAACTTTTTATTTTATTTAAAAAAATTTTTTTTAGCTGGGCGTGGTGGCTCATGCCTGTAATCCCAGCACTTGGGAGGCTGAGGCAGGAGGATCGTTGCAAGTTTGAGACCAGCCTGAGCTACAAAAGTGAGCTCCAAGCCAGCCTGAACTGTACAGTGAGACCCTGTCTCACTAAAGCAAAAAAAAGAAAAAAAAAATTTTTTTTTTTCTTTTTCTTCTTTCCTTGTTTCAGAACCTTTGTTTATTCACTCATTTTTATGGCTGGCTCAGCCTGCCCTGAGGGCAGGGCTGGCGCAGCATGTGGTGCCGGGGATCGAAGCGCGGTCCCTGCAGCCACCTAAGCTTTCCTAAGTAGGCGCTTTAGACCACTGAGCCGTCCTGCCGGGCCCCTCAACTTGTGTTACGGGAAGGTATCTAGGATCACGCACTTTCAAAGACATAGAGGAAAAAGGTTAAGACAGCCACAGCCTTGCCCAGGACTGTCCTGTCGGTCAGTGGCAGGAGGCTCGTGGACTCCACCCTAACCGTCGCCATCTTCTGGTCTCGCCCACGTATTTGTGGAGGTTTCGTGTGCATTGATGGGGTCTTCACCAACCTGGTTTCGGGCGTCTCCTCTTCTGCTTCTGTGACCTAGAAACTATTAGCCCTTGCTTGCGGTTTTGCCTGGGATATACATTTGCTCTTCTTCCTCTCTTCTTTTGGGCAGCGTCTGAGCTACTTCTCTCTTATTGCTGAGACCAAATGCCCCAAGCTAAGGAGGAAAGGCTCATGTAGCCACCGGTCTGTCAGATTTTGGACCATCACCGGCTGCTCCAAGGCCGGGGGGCACATGGCCACCATCACCGGCTGCTCTGAGGCCGGGTGGCACACGACCACCATCACCAGCTGCTCCAAGGCAGGGTGGCACATGGCCGCCATCACTGGCTGCTCCCAGGCGGTGTGGCACATGACCGCCATCACCAGCTGCTCCGAGGCAGGGTGGCACACAGCTGCCATCACTGGCTGCTCCAAGGCCGGGTGGCACACGGCCGCCATCACCGGCTGCTCTGAGGTGGGGTGGCACCTGGCCGAGGGCAGCAGTTCATGGTGGCAGCAGAGAGCAAAAGCAGGAAGCACAAAAAGCGATAATGAGCCAAGTCTCTTCTGCCCCTTGAGTCTCACTTGGGTGGTGCCGACCCGATCAGTGACTGCCCCGGTGGTCACCTGCCCTTCACCCCGGCACCCTCCACCCCAGCACCTCACTGGGCATCCCTAAAGTCTGGACGTGGCTGCCTCCCAAGCAGGCCCATCTGACCCTGCAGGAAGGTGAGGGGGGCATCCAGACCTATCCCCTAACAGGAGGGAGTAGTTGTCTCCTACTCCCTTCCTCACTGCTGACACCCCCATTTAAACAGAGAAGCTTAGTTTCTAGGGGCTCCGTCCATGGTGCGCTGGCTCCCAGGCAGGCAGCAAGTGGCGGAAGGCTCTGGCGGAGGCAGGCTGCCGGCCTCAAGGTGGCCAGGAAGGAGCGGAGAGAGGCCAGGAGGGAGGCGAGCTTCTCGAGGCCACGTCTGCGGCGAACGTCTCGCGCCCACCAGGCCCCGTGTCCTCACAGCTCTGAGCTGGTCACCAGGGTCCCCCGTGGAGGAGCGCAGCACTCCCTGGTCTAATCACCTTAAGCCCCCATCTTCGAGTGTGGGAAGCTTTGGAGGGACATCCTGTATCCAAACCACAGTTTCAAAGATGTATTATGTACCTTTTTGAAAATCACCTTTGCGACGACCTTTGCTAGGACGGGGTTGCCCTGCCGGCAGGTGGAAGCGCTGAGAGCTGGGGTTCGAGGTCACGCTCCGCGGTTCGCTCACCTTAGCTTCTCTGATCTCAGGGTCAGTCATGCCAGTCAGGCTGTGAGTGGCCTTGCCTGCAGTGCGCAGGGAGGCTGCGGGGAGGACATGCGGGGACTTCGTCATGCGTGAGCTATGCACACGCGTGAGCTGCCTGACAGGCGCGCAAGGTGCCTGCGCGAGTGTGGCGGTCCCTAGGCTGCTGCTCACGAGGGTGGGCGGGGGGCGCTAGGGACCGCCAACACCTCTCATCCATCCGGCAGCCGTGACTCCACGGATGTGGGCGGAGAAGAGGGACACCAATGACGCTGTGAGGCGGCCGGGAGTGTCAGAGTACGAATGCTAGGCTGAAAAGCGTGCTTCCGTCTCCAAAGGAACGACAGGAGAAATCTTAGGCGTGAGACTTCACTTTCGTGAGCACGGTCCCGCAGAGGTCAGGTCTGTGCTGAGGCACGTCCCCATCCGCAGCCTGCTTCCCCGACCCTCAGCGCCCGCTCCTCACCACTGTAACGGAGGTTAGGCCCAGCCGTGGTTTTGTGGACCCACCCCCAGAGGTGCTCAGAGTGCTGTTATTAACATACGTGGGCGGGTTGAGCGTGCGCTCTTCTGGCTGGGTAAAATAATGCTTTCTTTTTTTTTTTTTTTTTTTAAGTGTATTTGGTACAGGGTCTGCAGACTCTCACTATATAGATTAGACTCCCAGTGATCCTCCTGTTTCCAGCCTCCCAAGAACTGGGATTACAGGCGCATGCTACCACGCCCAGTCTCAGTCACTGTCTGAGCACGCCCCAGGGGCGGGGCCAGGAAGGCACTGGGTATCAGACTCGGTGCCTGGCTAAAGAGGAGCTTTAGTGCCCGGAGCTATCTGGCCAGTCCCAAAATAATGTATTCTATGAGAAGCAAAGGAGGACACCTAGAGGGCCCCTGGCACAAATGATAAAGATATGGAGGTGTTAATTATTCCGATTTAATGATCACACATTATATATACTGGAATATCACAGCATACCTCATCTAGGCATATAGTCATATGTTAGCTAAAATAACAATTTAAAAAACATCTGTGTTCTGGCTTCGGATGTAGTGCATGAACTGTTCTAAATGTATAGAATGTAATATCTTTGGTGGCTTTGGAGTTTTTATTTTTATTTTCCCTCTACAAAGTATACCCTAAATATAGGCCCCAATTTCTTTATTGTAGCTTTACTGTTAGGTGTTTCAAGTTATTCACGTTTTGAGATGGGCGCTTGGGCTCTGAGAGTGTTCCCAGCTCAGTCCCCGTGCTGGGCTGTGCTCTGATAACTAGGGCTTAGGGGGCCTTGGTGCAGAGGGGACCAGCCCTAGAGTCCTTCCTGAAGCCCGTTCTTTCCCTTCCCATATGCTCCCCCCCCCCTTTATTTTTTTTTTGCTCAGAATTATAGGAGAGGCCAGGGGACAGTGGCTGGAACTGTCCTGAGGGGCAGAGTGGTGCCATCTGCTGGCCTTTCTTCTTTCTCCCTGAGATCCTGGAGCATGGTCTAGGGAACAGGTTCTCGAGATGCGTGTGCAGGTGAATGAAGGAAGCGGTGGCTTTATTGATTCGTTTGTGTTTTGAGACAGGGCCTTGACATGGTTCAGGCTGGCCTTGAACTTACTACAGAACCCAGGCTGGCCTCCAGTGCACAGTAATCCTCCTGCCTCAGCCACCAGGGAGCTGGGGGTGGCTTTATACAGGGCCGAGAAGCTCAGCGTCTGGAGCACTGGGGTCCCGGGTCTGGATCCTGGCTCTGGTACTGCGTCTACGATCCTGGTGATTTCTGAGCCTCTTGCATCTTGTGTTTCTCATCTGTAAAATAAGCATGTGTGTGGCGAGGCCGCGGAAAGGCCAGTGAACCCTTGGGCACACTGCGGGTGCTGCTCAGGACCTGCTAATTGTTGTTATTGCTGCTATAAAAAGATGGCCCCAGGCCGGAGTGGAGAATGTTGACAACCTTCAACTATTAGTTAAGGCACGGTCTTAACCGCCCCGAGGCTTGAGGCGCCACAGGGAAGCTCCAGTGGTGGCAACAGTTGTCACTGTGCACAGAGGCCTGCCAGCTTGGCCTGGAGGCTTGACAGAGATGACGCGTAGGATCTCTCTCCTTCCCTCCCGCTCTCTGACCCCCTCCAGCTTCTGTTTATTCTAAGGAAAGGTGAAAAGCAGAGTAACAACACCCAGAGATGTCCAGAATCGGAGGAGAATGAGCCTTGTTATGGGGCAAAGTGGGGCAAAGAGGAAGAGGTGAGTGGAGGCTGCACCTGGCCTCAGCTCTGTGTGGGCCCAGGGCAACTCCAAGTCTGTTACTCATGCTTTACACGACCGTGTGCAGAAATGGGGCTATACCTGGGCCCCTGCCCAGAGCCCTGCCGACCCCGAGTGCCAGTCCTGCCCCCTCCCACAGGGCGATCTCCCCTCACCCAATGGCCGCCAGGATGCCCTACTTTGCTTCTTTCTCCCTCCCATCTCAATTTCTCCAGCGCTTCCCTTGAATTCACAGAGAGCATCGTCTACCCTGGCCCTGCTTTTTCTCCTAATTGCGATTCCCAGCCCCAGCCACCTTCAGCTTTTCTTTTCTTGCCCCACCCCCTGTCTTTTTGAGACAGGGTCTCACTATGCAGCTCAGGCTGGCCTTGAGCTCACTTTGTAGCCCAGGCTGGTCTCGAACTCACAAGGATCCTCCTGCTTCAGCCTCCCAAGTGCTGGGATTATAGGTGTGTGCCACTGTGCTTGGCTCTTGCAGCCTGTCTTTTCTCTTAAAAAGAAAGAAAGAAAGAAAGAAAGAAAGAAAGAAAGAAAGAAAGAAAGAAAGCCCACTACATAGCTCCCAAGGAATAAAGGCAGCTGGAAAAAAAAAAAAAAAAAAAAAAAACTTAGCCGTGACAAATTGCTCTGCTGTGAACATGGGTGCGCATGTGCCGCTGTGGGACGATGATCTTGGTTCATCTTGAACAGTCCGTCCCTCAGCGGGGAACAGCTGGGTCGAGCGCGACCTCCAGCCTAGCTCCTAAGGACCCTCCACACTGATCTCGGCGGCGGCTGCCCCAGCCTGCTCTCCCACCGGCCGTGAAGGGCTTCTCTCTCCACAGCCCTCCAGCATTTCTCACTGGATGATCCCTTGATGACAGCTGTTCTCTCTGGGGTCAGGTGGAATCCCCGCCCTGTTTTCATTCACTTGGAGCCTTTCTTGGACTTGAGCCTGGGGTGACTGAGGATAGCCTTTCTCATCACCCTGGTGGCTTTGCAGTCACGGGATGGATCACCAAACTGCCCGCTGTTTGGGAACGTGAACCTCTGCGGTCCTCGTCAGATGTTGGGGCACTGAGAACAGAGGATTCGACGGAGGCCTGGCCTTTCCTGGTGCCGCTCCAGTGGAGGCCTCTGCGTTCTGTGTCTAGCAGGGCAGAGCTAGCCGGGCCATCCAAACACTAAGCTTCACATGAGCCCAAGGCCCTGCCTGCTGCAGTAGAGTGAGGGCGGGGGGGGGGGCTGCTGTTCAGCCCGGACACCGCGGAGCTCCCTGGGGTGGATCTTGCACTGAGCAGTGACCCGCTCTGCCAACACAGTTCCACATGGTCGAGACAGCATCTTCTTTATTGGAATTGAGAATTGGAAAAGGAAAGCTGAAACGTGCAGGTCTGTGCCCGAGAGAGGACAAGAAGGGAAACATTGGGTCTGCGTGACGAGGCTCGCACTGTCCCGACGCACACGTGGGTCTGTGATCGACGGTGTGGCCTCTGTCCTGCCTGGATCCAGACGCCTATGTGGCAGGCTTTGCTTAGAGGTCCACATAACCGTGGTTCCTGGGCGCTGAGTGCCTTGCTGGGGCTACTTGTCTTATTTCATCAAGCCGAGCAATCGCATAAGTGTGCATTTGCAGCCCGGAAGGCGCAGACCTGCTCGAATGCTGGCGTGGCCCTTCCCCGGCCACGTGGCTCCAAGCCACTTGCTTTCCTTCTGCAGTAAGCCTCTGTTCAGCTGTCGGAAACACTGCAAACAGTAGGAGCTGCGGGGGACCTGACCTGAGAGACTCGTGCGAGGCCATCTGCTGTGGCTGAGGTGCCAAGCGTCCCCCCAGAGGCGCGTGTGGGGGGTGGGAGGCTGGGTCACCGGGCACCACGCCCACTGGTGGATTCGCCCTCGGAGGAGCCCTGGGGTTCAGTGTGCTCCCGGGAAGCGGGGCCTGGCTGGGTGCGGGTCTCTGGAGGCCTGACCTGGACATGTACCCTCGACTCAGACCCCTCTCCTTGCTCTGTCTTCTGGATGCCATCGGGCAACTGTCTCTCCATCCACCAGGCCCCTCTGCCATCCTGTTCCTGCTTTGCTCCTGCTATGAGCCAGAGGCAACCTCTCCTTCCGAAGGCTTTGGGTGACAGGCACTGTGTCTCAGCTGCAAGAAGTGACTGAGACATAACTCACAGGAGGCGTGCAGCACGGTCGCCAAGGCCCCACGTCAGATCCACTTGTAATGAAATACAAGGGGTTGGGGTTCGAGCCCCGGCGTGCCATGCTGGCCCTACCCCTGGGGTATACTGAGGCAGCGACAGAGAATGGGCCTGTGGTGAGCACCTGAAATCCCAGTGCTCGGGAGGCTGAAAGCAGGAGGATCACTACGAGATTGATCTGTGGAGCGAGACCCTGCAGACTCAATATCCCGACTGCCTCGCTCTGTGGCTGGAGCTTCCGGGCCGTCTAACCATTTGGATTATGTGTCTGCTGCTCCACACGCCCTCAGAGGTCTGCAGAAGGCTGCCTTCTTTGTGGACCCCATAACCTGATTCCAGGGAACCCGGAGGACACCAGGAAGTACGGCACGTATTACTAGGAGAAGGGCCAGCGCTACTGTCTGATCTGCTCTTTGCCTTTTCTGTCTTTCCCAAGAGCAAGCCACCTTACAGGGGTGACTTCAGGTTCGTTTCCCTCTCCTCTTAGGCCAGCCTCTTCCTACTGGCTGCCCGACCCTGAGAAGAGTGTGGGCTTATGGTGAAGTCCCTTCCAGCTTGTCCCTAAATTGCTGGAAAAAGAAGACTTGAACCTGAGCGTGTACGTGTGCGTGTGCATGCGTGTGTGTGCGTGTGTGCGTGCACGCGCACTTGGACCCACTGCATGACTCCACCTACAGCTAAGAAGAAAGTTTCCATTTTAACCCATAGCTAACTTTCATGAGCTATTAGGAGCCTGGTGTTGGAGCACCACTGTCAACCAGCCCAGACGGAATAACTGGCCAGCTTGGTGTGGTTGTTTCCCCAGAGGAATGTAAGCTTCTCCACACACAGTGCAGGGGCATTGGCTGATGACACTACTGGGTGTCAGGCATTAGTTAGTGCTGTCATCTCAACCCCATGACACAGATACTATTAATAGCCCCGTTTCACGGATGAGGAAGGACGCGAGTGACCTGTCCGAGGTCTCACAGATCTGCTTGGCCTAGATCCAAGCGTGCGTTCTCAGTTGGCTGCTTCTTGAGCCGAGATGGCCATGTTCTCTTCTGGCCTCTTCTAATGCTTTGGCTCTGAATTTCCTGGGCCCCTTGTTCTGGATTTGCTTTCTAGCCTGCTGTTCCCTCGGGAGTTAGAGTCCTCTCACGTGGTCATGGTTTTGTTTGCCTGCGCTGGGGGACTTGTGTCCACAGCCACAGCAGCTACATGGGAAGGTGGGGTGGCCCGTGTCCTTGGGGGGTGGCAGCAAGGGAGGAGGGCATAGCTACTTTCTAGTAATTGAGCGGACAACAAGCAGGTAGACATCTGTCTGTTCCCAACTGGGGTACAGAGGGGCTTTTGTACTCTTTTAGATGGTTGGGGACAGAAGTTCTCTGTAACCGACCACAGGCCAGCATGGTCTCTCTGTGTCTCCTGCATCAGGTTTGGCTTCCCCAAGAGCTCCAGAGGCACGGACACAGCCCGCTCCAGGGTGACTCTCCAGCACTCGCTGGGCACCCTGGGCCACCAGCAGCTGTGACAGCAGAGCCTTTCATCCCTGGCTCGGAAGAAAGTCTTCTTAATGCTGCTGTGACACAGAAAAGGGACCCCAGGACACCCCAGAAGGTATAAGGGAAGTTTCTGCCTAAGCTGTCTAATGGCTTCTTCTGTTATTTCAGGTACAGAAGAGGAGAAGAAACAGAAGGGGGTGAGAAGAAGAGGGGAAGAAAGGGGTAAGAAAGTGAGGGGAACGGAGGTGGAGAAAACTCGGTGACGACTTTGGCCCCTGTGGCGCCTCTCCCGCACTGCTCACAAGTGGGCGTTTCACGTTCTTTTGACCTGCCCGGGAGTGTCGCCTGACAGACCCCGTCAGGTATGGCGCCCAACCTGAAGGGAGCATTCCACTGAAAATAAACTCTTCCTGGGTTGCCAAATGGGGCCGTTCCCATTTCATCTGGCTGCGCGGGTTGTTCCCACAAAGCGTGTGACTCATGGGTGAACACACTGACCGGATGGTTCCGGCTGCCAAATCACCGGAGCAGATTCCTTTCCTATTAAAGACATTTGATGCAGGCGTGGAAGGAACGAAAGCAGCGCGAGCTTGCTGGCCCAGGTTCTAACCCACGCTCTCTTTCTCTTTCCTCTTCATTCAGACAGCATATTTGATTTAAAAACACCTTTAATGATTGCAACTCTAACTCAAAATCAAAGTGGGCAGAGTTAGGATGTGTTTCCCCAGGCCACGGGGTGCAGTGTGCCTAGGGTAAGATATGTTGCCCCATGTGCCGGATAAATGGAAGATATGAGAATGAGTGACGCTGGCACCTCGCTGTGAGCTTCTAGGTGACCCGAAGATCACACCAATACCATTTTATTGGGTTTTAAAAGCAGAGATGGGGTAGAGGACATTGCCTGGACGTTACTTCCTGTCTATAGATGTACAACACTGGACACAAGAGTGAACATGTCACCCTAGCGCTCAGAAGAGCAGTTCAGGGAGGTAAATGGCGCTCCTGGGACCGAGGACGCACGGCTGCTGTCTCTGGTCTGGTGTTGGTTCCATTAGGTGGCACCCTGCCTCTTCAACGCGGCAAGGTGGGGACCGGAAGGCAGAGGCTGGACTTCCCCACTGACCAGATGCCTGCACCATCACTTTCCTCAGTGAGCTCGGGCCTCCCTGCCACTGGACCAGCTGTGAGCTACTGATACACATGCCTCTAGTTCTGAAACTTGCTCAGCCGATGCCTTTCTGGGTGAAGAGAACGACTCTTCCTGTGGTCTAGGGGCTCCTGGGGTGGCTTCTGCCTCCGGGGCTGCTCTGGATTAGCTCTGTTTGTAGCCTGATGACAGATCAGCTGCCAAGGAACTCAAAACACTTAAGAGACACTCTTTCCTTGTGCGTGGCAGGTGGCTCATTCTGCTCCTCCCTCTCTCTGGCTGTCCCCTCGCCTGTCCCGTGGGACGGCATAGGGCTCCTTTGTGGTGTGTGGTGGGGATCAGCCCAGTCAAGAGCACTAAATTGCTGATTGTTATGGACTAACCCCACTGTATAATCAGCTGGGTAGACCCACAGAGGAGACGCTGTTAGCACATGTGGTAACTAGATGAAGCTAGCATCTTAGACAGGTGCAGAAAGAAGGGTGGATGAGGACTGGGGAGATGGCTCAGTGGTCCGAGAGCCCGCCTGGCAAGTGCAAAGACCTGAGTTTGATCCCTGGTACTGCATGCCATGCTGGCCCCAGAACCCTGGGTCTGCTGTGCCAACCATTGAAACTGGGTGTGGCGGTGCCTGCCTGTAATCCCAGCACCAGGGAGGCTGAGACAACCGGATCACTACAAGTCAGAGCTGTGTAGCGAAACTCTGTACCCAATAACCAAACAAAAGATTTTTTTTTTAAAAAAGAGTAAAAAAATAATGTGGATGAATTGGATCAATGCACACCGTATGCGTATATGTAAATATCACAGGGAATCCCAGTAATACGGTAATACTATATGTGGTAATACGTGTTAATAAAAAAAAAAAAATGGTAAAGAAAAGCCATTGTGTTATGTTTAAAGCCAGATCTTTTAGCCCAAACCTCATTTGTCAGCTGTGACAGTGGTTTTGAGTTCAGTGCCAATACTGCACCTGGGAGTGGAATTAAAATCTGGACCCCGCTTGCTGAGTCGCTATTGCAGGAGGTCCGGGGCTTAGACCAAGAGTCTGAACTTGATGAGCTTGACTTGACGTGCGACTTTGCCAGTGGGTGCCGGGTGGCACGAGGGAGTGGAGAGCCTCACAGGGGTTCTGCTCCCTGAGCCCGGGGCAGTCCGGGCAGTGGTTGTAGACCCTGAGCAGCGGGGAGGAGGGAGAGGCTCGTGTCACGTGGGGGGAGGTGGGCGGGAGGGGCAGCCGAGGGCCGGAAGGAGGCGTGTGGACCCCTGGGCCGGGGAGCGTTTAAACCGCTGTGATCCAGCATTAGGGAGAGTCAAGATGAAAAAAAGACAGAATCTAGAGAAAACGGACGTAGACAGCCTCCCTCGTCTAGGAATGGGAGGCTGGACCCCCACACGGAGAAGCAGCGATCGGTTTAGATTTGGGCCTCAGAGACTGCGCTGTGTGTGGCCTGTTTCCTGCTTGTCTTCCAGCTCTGCTGAAATTAGATGTGTGGGGTCCTCTCTGCTCTTCCCGAGCCTGTCCACGCTGGCTGCCGACCTACGTGCTGAGCAGGCTTTCGCCCCACCCTGTGGCAGGATAGGGTACTTAGCTCCTCCGTGGAGCTCCGACTTCCGGTTGCCTATAGGAGACTCGACCACGTGAAGGCCAGGGCCTGCAGGTGGTTTTACAATTTCGTATGCAAAGGAGACCATTTCGAGGATGAGGCCTGCGCAGTTCACAGTACCCAATCCTTATTCTAGAACAAAGGGTCCTGGGTACTACTGACTGGGCTAAGATGTCTCATTGCAGGGATAAATGCTGAGTGGCGTCTGGCATCAGCCCGAGGTCAGCCTGAGGCCGCTGGTGCCCCTAAACTCTAAACCGAGCTGCTCTGCCCTCTTGTTACTTCATTTTTTGGTTGGGGTATATGTGGGGACCCTCCTGGCCCAGAATT
Organism: Myocastor coypus; assembly: GCA_004027025.1. Taxonomy (NCBI): domain Eukaryota; kingdom Metazoa; phylum Chordata; class Mammalia; order Rodentia; family Myocastoridae; genus Myocastor; species Myocastor coypus. The sequence continues at coordinate 17,026 of PVJA010015043.1, forward strand.
GAATGACACAGGGAGGAAAATGTATACTTGGTATGACATATGTCTGAGTTTTCAGTTAGAGACTAAAAGCAGGTGGCTTGATAACGCGCCCCCCCCCCCCCCCGTGACCCCAGCTCCCTGGGGGAGGCTGAGACAGGAGGATTGAGAGTTCAAGCTCTGACTGGACAGGACTCTATCTTAAAAGTAAACTATAAGAAAGGGCTGACCTCTCTCAGTGCAGAGTCGGTGGGTTCAATCCCTAGCACTGGGAAAAGACTGAGTGAATTTTTTCTGCACAGTTTCTCAGCTGTTCTAAGACCCCGGGTCCGTGATTATGCTGTTTAATCTCTCTCGCTCCATGTTATACAAGGTCCACGCTAGCAAGTCCCTTTTACTTCAAGCCACGGGCTGGGTTACATGGTGACGCCCTGCCCACGTTCCCACCCTGAGTTCTGAGCTCCTTCCACTTCTCCGTGCCATGGTCTGGGGCAGGGCACAATTCCGTGCTGACCACGGGTCCTCTGTCCACTTAGACTCGAGAATCTGTGGGCAGCAGAGAGACTGCTGTGCGGTCCTGCGTGCCACGAGCGGGGTGCTGGTCGCTACCGGTGCGCAGGAGAAAGACATCTGCATTGCTGAGCTGTGACTGAGTCGGCGGGAGTGTCTTTGATGTGGCTACAGGCCTCGGCCGGCATGTGACACACACACACACACACACACACACACACACACACACACACCCCGGGAATCCGGAGCTGCCTTATGGGGTAGAACTTCGGGTGTGCTCGCAGGAGAGTGCGTCCCCCTCCCCGCAACCTAAACACTCACTAGACTCCCAGATGGTGGTAGGCAACTGGACGTACAGAGGAAGCACTTTAACATCAGAGCATAGCGATGGGATCAGGTTCGGGCTGTAGCCCAAAGCAGAGATGAGGCAGAGCTTACAGGCACACACGCGCAGTGCTTTTCTCTGTATGAAGCACGGCGGCAGCCGCAGTTTGCTGACCTCTCAGGCCACCCTGCGAAGGAGGCGTGACACGCTTTCACAGATAGGGAAATCAATTTGGCGATGATTCAAGTGTTGTCCAGGATCACAAGTCAGAAGGCTCATGGTCAGGCTCCGGGTCTTTGGACTCCACCTTCTGTGTGGGCTTTGGGATCTTTACTGAAGCATCCAGAAGCTTCCGATAGTTTGTGTAGGGGATGACTCTTACGGTCTGTGGTGCCACGCTAAGAAGCTGCGGCCCTGGCTAGCACTCAGACAGGCCCACCGCGGGCTGTGGTACGTGTGTGCTCAGGTGTCCAGCTCTGCTTCCCGCAGGATTTGCGGCTATGAAGCCCGTCTCTCTCTGGCAGAGAGCGTGAAGCAGGAGGCTAAGCTAGCTTGTCATTGTGAACCAACAGGAGTTTTGTCCTGAGGATCTGAGCTACGGTGTCCCTTGTCGAAAAACAGATCAAACGTCCACGCCCTAAAGAAGAGAAAGAGGGAAGAACAAACATTTAATAAGGGTACCTCATTTCTTCTGAGGTATTGTGAAGAAATGGCTAGATGCGTTCCCCGTCCCCATTCCTGATTCGCATGGAGAGTATGTGGAGGAGATCTGCAGTCCTAGAGAAGAGTGGGCATTTTCAGGGCTGCCTTGGGGAGGAGAAAGAGTGTTGGCCCAGGGAACCGGGCTGGCGACAGCAGCCCGGAGCAGGCTGCAGGGTCAAAGGTGTCTGTCCAAGACAGCCAGACACCGAGGCTCCCTCCCCACACCGCCCTGCTCCTGTGGAGGCTTCTTTGTACATCCAGAGTGGCAGGCTTGCAGGGGAGCGTCTCGCTCTTCACCTGTGTGTGCCAGCGGCTCCAAACAACCCTGGAACTTGTCTGACTGGCTGTAAGGAGGCACCTAAGTAAACAAGGGCTGAGTACACAAAGCGCAGACCTGCCCGTCTGTTGCCCGGGAGCCAAGCAATGTAGGCCAGCTCACCCAAGGCGCGCGTCCCCAGGCACAGGCAGGATGTCCTTCTGAGGAAGTACAATTCATTAGTATGCTGATAGCAGTGACTTGGGGGTGGGGTGGGTCAGAGGTCTCCTACGGGCGGGGGACCCGCTGTAGTAGTAAGAGACTAGGTACCTGACGGGCCCGGGGGTTAAACCTTTCTGGCAGGAGCATGCATTGGCCTCTCTCTCATGAATGAGGGTCGTGTCCATCACCTTGGCTCTTAGGCTTTGGCGGGTCGGGTGATGTAGCAGGGCTGCACGTGCTCGTAGGATGAGACCACCTTCCCGTCCTTGAGCTCCTTGGTGATGGTGCATATTTTAACCAGGATCCGGGGCGGGAAGCCACAGGTCTTGCGCATCACAGTGGGGGCTGAGGCTGTGCGCACCGCAGGGGCAGGGCATTCCCGGACTCTGGCCGGGCGGGTGGCACGAGCGGAGGGCTGCGATTTGGTGGCACATGGGTTACAAGGCAGCCTGAGAAGAGAGAATTTTAGCTGGGATGGAGGGGGGGCAGCAATGGCCAGGGAAGAAAGTGGGGTGGCTAAGGCTTTGACGTTTGTCCTTCCGCGTATGTATTTTCATGCATTCACTCACTCTGGACAGAAGTTAGTGAGAGGATATAATCAGGCCGACTCACTGCAGAACAGTATTCCACGGTAAGCGGTGTTACGTAACGGACACTCTCAGTCAGGCTAACGCCTGAGCGCTGCAGGGAGAAGCCTGAGCCAGTGGTCAGAGCCGGGGCTGGGGCTCCGGGGTCCAGGCCTTTGACTTTCATCTGCAGGGTGGACACCCCAGGACCCACCCTCGGGATCAGTAGTGAGAAGGGCCCGACTGAAGTCTGAGTGAGGGAAACCAGTCAGATCCTGTTTCCTGGGGGAGTTCTCTGATTCCCGTGGGGAGACAACTCTTCTTGGTCACTGCCAAGGTGAGCCTGCACTCGCTGAGTTGGTTTAGAAGGGGTGAGCTCATCCTGGGCTGGTCAGCTGATTGTTGTTTTTAAAATACGCACAAGTTTCATTTTGATAAGACGAGAAACTCTTGCGTGTTCACGCGGCTGTTGGCGTCAAGGCCTGGCGGCCCCACAGGGTTGGGGACTCTGCCTGAGTCCAGTGTCCCTCTAGAGGGTCCTGGCTCATTCTCTTCATCTAGGAAAATAAGGTGCGCACGCGCGCGCGCGCGTGTGTGTGTGTGTGTGTGTGTGTGTGTGTGTGTACAGGGACTAGGCATGCCCATCTTTGGGGAAATGCTTTTTCCTCTAGTAATGCATTGAAGCCTGAGAAACTAAACAATTACAAAGACCTAAGGTATGTGCTGCTGCTCCGTGCAGCCCTGGGCTCAGCCTACGCCTCTGCACTCTTGGCTTACATACTTGCCATCCCAGCTCTCCAGCAGGCTGCGGTAGGTGGCGATCTCGCACTCCAGCTGGGACTTGGTGTCCAGCAGAACCTCGTATTCTTGGTTCTGTCGTTCCAGGGCGCTTCGGATCTCCGCCAGCTCAGCCTCCAGGTTATGGATCAGACTCTGGATCTGCGACAGCGGGGCTGTGCAGCGGGCTTCTGTCTCCTGTAGGACGCGTTCCTGGAAGTCTCTCTGCCATACAGGGAGAAGCTCAGGTTAATAACGATGCCTCCTGCGGAGAGAGCTCAGGGGCGCATGCATCTGCCTGGCAAGTGCAAGCTCCTGAGTTCAATGCCCAGTTGATGAGGTTTCGTGTAAGGGAGGTAATTATTTAAGTCATTCTGAGCAGTGGCTTCTTTGTGACAGTGTGAATGGCTCTCCAAGACCTCTTATTACACCCCACCCAAAGACATCCGAGAGCAAGATCCTCCATCGTGCGAAAGCTTGCTTTCCTTTATCCCCTCTCTGCTTTCCCTCTGTTCTTTTTGGCCAGCTGATAACGTCTCACCTCATCCTCCTTCTTGTGAGAAAAAAGTTTTGAGTTCATACACCCAGGCATTAAAATACGGCACCATGACCCTTCATGCAGGGTGTTCGTATCTTAAAACACAAGCAAGTGACGTTTAACCCTGAACATTTCCTTCGCTGGGTCAGCTCCTTCATGCGTAAGATAGTAGAGTTCGCCCTTCGTTGGGTAACATTCTTTCCTACTCTATCACTATGGCTAATCATGAGATCTTAGGTTGTCATAACCCCAGGTTTGCATTCTTATGAGAGAGCTGAGGTTCAAAGGTTACACGAATTGACCAAAGTTGCAGGATTATCTGGTGACATTGCCAGCTTGGGGCAAGGTCTGCCTAGCACGCTTCGCCTCCGGGCCTTTAACTCATTTCCTGCTGAGCAAAGGTGGTGCGATGAGTCCCCAGAACTGCCGGCATTGGCGTTTGAATTCTGGCTCTGACCCTGTGGTGCTGGGTGGGTTGCTTAATGGTGGACTACCTCGGCGCCTTCCTCCCCCGTGTGGCACAGGTGGGATGCCACTTCTTTTGGATGTGGCTTGGGAAAGCCACCTTAGCTCTTAGAACTTTGTCAGTAGACGTGGTGGATAATTATGCGGCCTCCCTCATAAGCTTGTTTTATGATTCTACTGTGATACCTTATAAAAATGCTTTATACATAATAAAGTGCTCTCCTTGTGTTTCCCAAAGTGTAATCCAGGCATCACGATTACGGTGAGATGCTCTTAAAAAAAAACGAGGGCCCACAGTCAAATAAGTTTTGGAATGCTGAAAAAAATGCCATCTGGCCCCTTCTTGCAGGTTCATTCAGCTTATGAAGGGGAGTCAGGCAAGCTGCCCCGCTTAACCTTTGTTTAATTCAGCATTCCTCAAACTTATTTGACTCTGAAGTGTTTTCTCAGCCGTAGATTCTTTAGCGGACAAGATTTGCGCACACAGTTTGGGAAACATCACGGGACACACGTGTCAGGGGCTGTCGCCACCACTGCTGCCTGGGCGTGACCGGCTTGCTGGGTACCATTCGGTGCTGGGCCTGCCGTTCGATCTCCAGGGCATTCACGGTGCGTCTCAGCTCTATGAGCTCCGCCTGGCAGCACTGCTGCTGCTGAGAGCTGGTCACCACCTGCCGGTTCAGCTCCTGCATCTGAAACGCATGGCAGGAAAGCACAGCTGATGAAAGATGCCCCCGGGAAGGGTCGGCTGGACGCTCTGCGCTCTTCCGTTCTCCCCACCTGTGCGTTGAACCACTGCTCCACGTCCTTGAGGTTTGTCTCCACGATGGACTCATACTGACATCTCATGTTTTGTAGAACCTGGTTCAAGTCCGTAGAAGGGGCAGCGGTCACTTCAATGTTGACTCTGTCCCCGAGCTGGCTCTGGAGTGAACTTACTTCCTGTGGAAAAGAAAGGGACAGGAAGTTACTGGGTGAACGAGTGACTCTGGCACGGTCATTTCAGCTTAGGAGCAACGACTTGGCTAAATTGTGTCTCCAACACAGCTCCCAGTAAAGGGATACTGGCTGGTAGGTGTTGTGGAGATGCCATGGATGACCGAGGCCTCCCAGCTATGACCGTGGGTTCATATAGGTGGCAGAATAAAGAGCTGACGAATGAGATCAGAGGTGAAAATACTTAGGTCACTTTAGGGGCAGGTACTGGAGGACCTGCCATAGAGGAGGAGGGAGGAATTTGTCGTGGGACACCACACTCTCTGTGATGCCGATGTCGGCTTGCAGCAGGAGGTGCTGGCGGGATCTGTGCCCAGGGATGTCTAAAAGCGATGGGAAATTTGCAAGGACAGGAAAAAGCAAGATACTGGAGCCTTTGGGGGCGCATGGGACTTCGAAATGCATTGAACCTGTGGTTCAGGTAGTGGCAGGCGTATTGGAGGCTCCCAAGCCCGAGGGGTGTCCACAGCATGTGCCCTTGGTCGAGCACACGCCAGAGGAGGCCGTGTGGCCTCCAGGGGCTGAGCTGTGCTGACGTTCTCAGCCTTTCTCTGACCTCCTGGTGGCTGGTCTTCAGGCAGAGCAGCTCCTCCTTCAGAGACTGGACTCGCGCCTCCAGGTCAGCCTTGCCCAGAGTCAGTGCGTCCAGGATCTGCCGTAGGGCATTGGTGTCCGTCTCCACGAGCTGCCGCAGGGACACCTCCGCTTCATACCTGGAGACACGACAGATATCCTGACTAGACGGGAGCCTCCAGGCCCCGCGACACTTCCATCTGCAGTCTCCTGGGCCTGTCGCTTAGTGTACTTCTATAGAGGCTTTCGTTCTTTTGAGAAGTCAAACCAGTGGCTCAGTAGCACGACTTAGCTCTCGTGCCTCCGTGTCCCCTGAGTGATGCTGCTGGGAGCGAGGGAATTCACGCTCCTGCCCCTGTGCCCAGTCTCAGTGCAGTGTGAAAACCTCAGGCGAGGGCCCAGGAATGCTGGTTCTACCGTTCGGCCTGGTCTTGTGCTGATTGTGGGCCTTCAAATAAGCAACTTCCCCACCAAAGCACAGATTTATCCCCTTCAATGGGGCGACAATGCTCCGACCCTACCTAGCATACTGAACCCTTGTGAGGGTGCTCAGCTGGGTCTGTCTGCTGGAACTACGGGTGCACACACGCGTGGGGACTGGGAATCAGTCATGCACTGAAGCTGAAGTTCCCTTCCGGGGTGGCGCAGCATGCCAGGGAGTGGGAGGTGTGGCCGGTGCGGAGATAACCCGATGGGCAGTGTGGGGGTCCGACTTGGGGCGCATGCTGCCATCCCAGACAGAGATGGGCGGGCTTACTTGGCTCTTAAGTCATCTGCAGTCAGTTTGGTGTTGACAATTTGTGAGAGCAGCCTGGAATTCTCAGCCTTGGCGCATAAGATCTAGAATTAAGAAGTGGCACACACACAAATGAGACGAGCGCCAGGGCCTCGCTTGAGAACCCAGGGGCTCGTGTGTGTTTGAGCTAACAGGGGAGGCCAGGGAGACACTGCGTGGCCTCTGGGCTTCCAAGCGAGGCTCAAGAAGCCTGGGAGACTCTGGAGAACCAGCATTCTTGTTCTTTTCTTCAAAGGCAAGCAAAAATTACTGACATAGAAATGTATGCATGTCTTCCTATCACCAGGCCTGGCACTTAATGGAATTCAAGCTCCAAACTGTGAAATCTATTCTAAATTTACCTAACATAAGATGATCAGGTAGACTGGAAACTCCTTAAAAGCAGGGACATTTTGAGGTCACCAGCATTGGACCACGCCCTGGAATGATGGTCTAGAACTTTGCTCATAGTGCCCAGGAAGTATTTGCCAAACAAATAAAATGGAATATTACTAAGCTATAAAAATGTGATAAGCTGGAGGCTTTTCTAGGTAAGCAGATGGATGCAACCAGAGCCCATACTCATAAGTAAAATAAATGACACCTGCACGTGTGGGCCCTGTGTCGTCTCTCTAATGTAAGCACCTGAAAGAGTAAATGAAATCTGAAAGGTGCAGTAGATCCCGTGAAAGGGAAAGAAACTATATATATGCACACAGGAAGCTTGGATAATTGTACTGCTGATTTGCACTGGCCTACTGAAAGGAGCAGTTAATGCTTAATTTAGACAAAATTTCTTTTGATAAACTTCGCATGCTAGGGTCTGTGGTGGGAGACGGGCCGGGAAAACTTCATGTCCTGGCTGAAACTGGAAACTAGCTGAGTGGGGAGAAGGAGACAGCGCCCCCTGCAGAGGATGCACCCCAGTTTGAGGTAGCTACTTATAAGGAATGACATTGCTTATGTGTAGGATGGAGCAACCCACAAGTAGCATTCAGACTTGTGAGTGGTCTCTCAGGATCATAATTCACTCAAGAACTTGCCTTATTTTTCCAAAACATTTCAGTATAAAAGAGACTAAAAATATTTAAAGCTTGACAAATGTCCTTTGCTCAGAGCCCTCAGCTACACTGATGGCTGAGGGTCTTACCTTCTGCTGGAGCTCCTCAATGGTGGCGTAGTAGGACTGGTAGTTGGGACCCGGGGCAGGGCACACCTTGTCCCACTCTTCCTGGAGCTTGCCTTCCAGCGCAGCATTCTCTCGCTGCAGCTCCTGTACCTGTTCCAGGTAGCTAGCGAGGCGGCCATTCAAGAGCTGCATAGTCTCTTTCTCATGGCTGTTGATTCCTTCCCAGTACCAGACATGGTTATGCAGACAGGGCTGGCCATTGAAGCCGCTCATCAAGTAGATGGGGGTGCCACTGAGGCACAGGGCCGACTGGCTGCCCTGCCCCTGGGCAGTTCTCAGGAGGCGGCCGGTCAGCTGGCAGCGGTTGGCTTCAGGACTGTCCTGGTGGCAGCTGCTACTAGAGGTGATGGTTCTCAAATTTGTAATCCCAGAGCAGTTGTGGGCTGAGGTGGCGGGAGCAGTAGTTGTGCTGCGGCCTTGGGGATCCATTGCGCGTCCAGCTCAGTGTCTTTCCAAGTCTTTGGTCACCAGCACCAGAACCGCCAGCTGAGTTCCAATTCCAAGCCTCTTGGCTTCTTCCTCTTTGAAGCGCTTATATAGCTTCTGCTCTGGGTGGGGTCACCAGGGAGGGATGTTTTCCTTTCTAATGTTTATATCAAATCCCACGGGCACATCTCATTGGCCTGCTGTTTTACTTGCCTGGGAAGAGTTACTTGTCTATAAAAATGGGCACTTAGGTGGTTACTGACTTATTGCCCATCACAGCCACCACTTGTCATCGGATCCAAAGCTTCACATCACCGCTTCAAAGGAGGCCGTCATCGCAGACCTAGCAGCTCCATCATTAGTCAGGTGTGAGTGGCCTAAGTCCACCAAATCCTTGCTGACCTCTGTGCCCTGCGTCTAACCTGACATCAGTCCCCCCATCTTTTCCTTTCTTCCCTAGAAAGGGGAAACTACTAAATCCAGTAATTATGGGTTAACTTGGGAATGCGTGTGTTTTGTTTTGTACTACCCAACTGGTTTTTTACCCCTTTTCATCGTGCAGGTTTGGTGAGGACGGGTTACGACGTGTCACAGCAGTTTTAGTGCTCTGTGCTTCCTCGTGGTGTTGCGTTAGCTTAGCATCTGCCACAGGGTTGATCTGTTGAAAGAGACATATATTCTGTTTTGAAGAAAATACTTAGCATTTTGACATTCTCTGCAAGAAGTTATTTGATTCAGACCCTTTGGGGAGATCTAGGATGAAGTCTTTTTCTGTCTTTTTAGCTTCCGTCAGTGTCCGCTCTGGCTTGGGTGAGTACCCACAAAGCCTGTGTGTTGGGCGGGTGAGATAGCTCAATGGTCTAAAGCACCTGCTTAGGCAACCACAGGGACCGTGGTTCGATTCCTGGCACCACATGCTGTGCCAGTTCCATCCCCAGGGAAGGCTGAGCCAGCCAAAACATAAATAAATAAATAAAATTTAAAAAAAAAAGCCTGTGTGTTAAAGCCTTGGTAACCACCCTGTTTTTATTGGGGGAACCTTTAAGAGGTGGGGCTGTGGGGAGGAAGTGAGGTCATAGGGGTGCACCCTCCAAGGGGATCTTGGGAGTGCAGCTCCTTGTGCTCTCTCTCTGCCTTCCGGCCGCTGTGAGGTGCATGGTTTCCTGGGTCACCCAAGCCCGCCATGATGCTCTTCTTCTCTATGGTCTCGAAGCCATGGAACCAGTTAACCATGGACTGGAACTCCAAAAACCGTGAGCCAAAGAGGCATTTCCTCTGTGGGCGTGTTTTCCCACAGCAGCGGAAAGCTGGCAAACACAGCACCCTTGGCCTGTGGCCTCTTCCCTCTTCAAAGCCAGCAAGGTTCATGGACTCTTCCTCGTATCACCTCCCTCTGACACGGACACCCTCTGCCTCCCTCTTACAATTAAGGACTTTGGCATTTACACTGGGATCCCCAGATAATTCAAAGTAATCTTCCTGTTTTAAGTCAGCTGACAGCAGCCTCACTTCCCCTTTGATGAGTAGCTCACCATATTCATAGTTTCTGGGGTTAGGATGTGGACATTTTTTGGGGTGGAGGGCATTATTTGCACACTATTCCAATGGGAGGAAAAAATCCCTTCATTTACAATACCACCAATAAATGCAAAAAGGACAGGAATAAACTTAGTTATATGGATTCAAGATTTATTTGAATAAAGTGTTAAAACATACCAAAGGACAGGAAACTAGAATAAAGGCAATGACATCATGTTCTTAGATGGAAATATAATACTCATCAGTACAAAATGTCAATTGTTTCTGTATTAATTCCACTTAGAATTCAAAAATGCATTAAGATCTTCTCCAAACAGAGACTGTTTTTCAATTAGGCAAGACAATGCTTAACTTTTTTTAGGAATACAAAAAATAGCCAAGGAAATTCTGAGAAAAGTTAGACCTTCCAAGATTTGAGGACATACTTTAAAATTTAATTAGAATGCGGTACTCTGCCTGAACTGTCAGGTCAATGGAATGGTCTCAGGAGCGTAAAAAATCTGCCGAACAGATTGGAACTTGGTATTTGGTAAACAGGACACCCAAGGTCAATGAGGAAAATTTAGACCATCGATCTCACACACTGCTGACAGATTTGTACCCCTGCTGGGGGCCAGGGAGTAGGGAAGCTGCTAGGCTTTGTGTCTGGCTGTCCCTCCGAAGCCGCACGCAGTCAGAGGTGGGGCTTTCTCACAGGCGGTTGGTCCAGAGGGTGTGACGAGGGGGTTGATTCCTGGTGCAATTCTGAGGGCTCTGGGATGAAGGCTGTGAGCGCGGCCCATCCTGGAGACGATGGAAGGGGCAGAAAGGCACCGTGACGGTTCTTTGCTCGCTTGCATTTGCGGTCTTGCCATGGATGGCTGTCTTCTGTGAAGCCCCGCGCCAAGTGCCCTGCTTGGGCTGAGACCTCCGCAGACCATGAGCCGTAACCTGTCTCTTCTTTAACTTCGGGGGTTGGGAATTTCATCTTAGCAGGAAGAGAGGAGTAACCAAGAGAGCCGTGCTCCCACACACCGTGTGGCAGGACTGGTGACAAGTGGGCTAAAGATTTAGCTGTGAAACTTAAAATAATAAATTCATGAAGAGGAAACAGCATGATTATGCTCTAAGTTTCAGTCAGAGGGCTTTTCCAATAATGACTAAAAATTAAGAAGTCATAAAAGATTGGTAAATTAGAATACATAAAGAGAGCAGTGTTTAAAGTTGTGCTTGGATAAAAACCTAGAAAAAAGACAGGATGAGAAGAGGGGAGAGAATAGCAAATGAGACCCTGTGCTCATCAGTGGGCCACCGAGACGGAAACAGGCACACTGCTGACCGAGCGAAAACCTACTCTTCTGTATAAAATATAAAATATATCACATTCTGTGTTAAATATAAAATATATCATATTCTGTATTAAATATAAAATATATCACACTTTGTACAATATCAC
>PVJA010015043.1:28395-46254 GCA_004027025.1 Myocastor coypus
AAAAAAAAAAAAAAAAAAAAAAAAAAAAAAAAAAAAAAAAAAAAAAAAAAAAAAAAAAAAAAAAAAAAAAAAAAAAAAAAAAAAAAAAAAAAAAAGCAGGCAAAGAAAAACTTTAATTTTTTGTAAAATTTTATTTTAAAGGGTAAAAGCAAAAACAAGTAGCAGAAACAGTAAGAAATAACAATACATATGGTACTGAAAATTTTGTATAAATCTTCTAATATTAAATTTATGGAGACCACATGAAGTTAATACAGGTTACCATTGACCTCTTCAGCCACAAGGGGAGCTCCAGGGGGTGACTGTGGGTTTCCCTACAGTCGTCAGTGCAGCTATCTGCCGCACGGGGACCTTGGTCCAAGTGTCCGCAGAGACACTTGGCCACACATGCCTTCAGTTTCTTCTCTAAGCGCGGGCAGTGCACTGGATGTTTTAGTTACTTTTCTCTCGTTGCTGGGACAAATACCCGATGCAAAGCTTAGGGAAGGAAAGGCTTATTTAGCTCACAGTTACTAGAGGTTTCGATATGCTGTCCCCTCTTTAGAGGGTCTGGAGGAGAGGCTGGGGCACTGCTGCGTCCAGGACCATCTGCTCCAGACCTGCAGAGACCACTGCCTGTCAGGGGGGAGCCTCTGACAGCGTGTGCTGTCAGTTGGATGGTTCTCTTGGCCACGCCCCTCAAGCCCCGCCCTGGTCCTTTGGCCCCGCCCCTAGAGCCACGTGCTTGACAGTCCCATGATTTACATGAGGCTTGGGGGGGGGCAATTAGATACAAACCATAACAGTGGGTTTTCTGCAGCCCATGGCATCCTTTGAGGTGACCCACAGATAAAAGCCTACAGGTGTCAGATCGAGAGGATGTGCACCGGATGGAAGTTTTTTTTTTTTTCTGAAGTGCATACGCTTTTCGGGGGGAGGGGCAGATTTCTGTATCTGTCCCCCAAATTGCATGTACATGGCCAAGAGAAATGAATGCAACATGGTGCATCCCCGAAAGAAGGTGCGCAAGCGCACTGGGCAGCCGCACTCCTCACAGGACCACAGTGGAGATAACCTAGCTGCTCATGAGCAGGACGGCAGCGGGTTCAGAATGAGGAACGGCACTGAGCAACAGTAAGGGGCGAGCTCGCGGTCCCGTCAGGGGGGATCCCGAGGACTTGCTGAGCTGACAGCAGATATGAGGAGCTCGGTGCTACGGTCACATTCCCTTCCCCCCAAGGACAGGCACAGCGCACCCACGGGGCTGGATCTCAGAACAGTGAGGCCTCTCCGGAGGGCGAGTCGGCCAGAGAGAGGCTGGTGTTTGATGTTCTACATCTTTTTCCTAGTCGCAAGGCAGGAGCCTCACGGCACAGCTCAGGCTGATCTTAAGCTCACCGCACAGCCCTGGCTGGCCTTGGACTCGTGGTGACCCTCCTGCCTCCGCCTCCCCAGCGCTGGGATTACAGGCGTGGGCCTCTGCATCTGGCTGTCCATCTTCATGCTGTGTCGTACATCTTACTCTGGGTAGTGAGGACTTGGGTGTGTACATTTTTCAAGCCTTGTAGAGCTGCTTAGCATACACTGCTGCACTATTTTTGTTTTGTTTTGTCTTTTTGAGACAGGGTCTCGCTATGCAGTTCAGGCTGGCCTTGAGCTCACTTCTGTAGCCTAGGCTGGTCTTGAACTCACACTGATCCTCCTGCCTCAGCCTCCCAAGTGCTGGGATTACAGGCGTGAGCCACCATGCCCGGCTACTGCTGCATTGTTATGGTATGAAAATTATACCCTAAAATACAGTTAACACAAAAATTGATCCAATTGGATTGCTGTGTGAAGTTTACTCCTTTTTTATACAATATTCAGATTTGAAATAAGTGAAGCATTCATATGTGGAAAGGAAGATCATGAATGTGCTAAAAGAACGTACAGAAATCCTCTAAAAATCCAGGGATGAGTCTTCGTCACAGCATCTCGCGATTAAAAAAACTCTCCGAAGCTGATTTGACTCTGTAGGACAACAACGTTGTAAAGAGGCTCTAGTCTTGAAGGGGTTAAAGAAGCTTGGAAGGAAATACGTAGTAATATTAACAGTGGAACTGTTTACATTTTGTAGTCATTAAGGATGGTTATTTTCTTCTGTAGTTTTATATGCAGTGCACAAGGGCTGGCCAGATAACTCAGCAGACTAAAATGCCTGGTTAGGCAGATGCGGGAACTGGGGTTTGTTCCCCGGTCTGCCATGCCGACCCTGCCCCTGGGGCACACTGAGATGGGGATGGAGACTGGGCGTGGTGGTGTGCACCTGTAATCCCAGTTCTCTTGGAGGCTGAAAACAGGAGGATCACTAGAGTCTGATCTATGTAGTGAGACCTTGTAGACCTTGGACTAAATACATAAAAAGGAGAACATATGTCATACATGAGCTGAGTTGAAATGAAAATAATTGGAAGCTACGTGGGGTTGATGTTTCCACGCGCTGCTCGGTCTCCTGTGGTTTCCTGCTCCTCTTGCATCTTGCCTTAGAGCTTTCTCTGCTGTGGACTCCCTTCTGCACTGTCCACCCTTTGCCCCCACCCAGAGCCAAGCCCATCAGGTGGGTTCTTTGTCTAGCTCCTCTGAGTCTTCTCTACCCTTTCCATTTGGCCAATTTTCCGCTTCCTGTCAGCGCATTGCTCCTGATCGCATGCACCCATAACCATGAAGTTCTTCCTCTGCACAACTTCTGCCTCGCCCCCATCATTTCACTTTGTGCTGGGCATGCGTGGCCTTGGTTTCCCCACCACCAGCTCCCAGTTACACTCAGCAAGCTGGCTGCCTGGTGGTCGCTCTGCACGTCTGTCTTGAAGAGCTCAGCTGTCTACCTGGGACAGTGCTGTTTCCCTGTGTGGAGCCGCTCAGAGCTTCCTCCCTGTCCAGTGAGATTCAAGTTCTCGACTACTGGCCGAGGAACACTGCCCCCAAGATCTGTCGGCTGGAGTCACCTAGGATTCCCTGGATCTCGTCTTCTGTATGCATCCTCACTGAACTTCATCCTCTGTCACTCTGCACACACTTGCTGCTGTGGCCCTGCACCGCAAGTCTACTGGCAGAGTCCCCTTCACCTTTTCTCCCTCCCCTGTGTACTTCAAGGCTGTCTTGGGGGAGCTGCCCAGAGGCCCTCACATCTGTTCTCCTCCCTGCTGGGATGCAGGGAAGGATGAACTTCTGTCCCAGCGCAGTCAGGCAGGGTGTCGCCAGGCCTTGATCTCCGAGCACAGCCCTCTCTCTCTGCCTCTTCTCTTGCTCTGGGGACCAAGACATTGTGTCCCAGATGCCACAGTCATGAGTCCTTTCTCTGCTCTTTTTCATTTGTCATTTGAGGCTTCTCAGCTATAAAATCTTAGATCTACCCTCTTCCCTGGAGAAGCATATCTTTGGGATATTGAGGGTCGTCCTCCTCCTGGCTTTTCCTGGAGGAGCTTTCTGGGGAAAGAGGCTTCATGGGGGAGGGAAAGGGAGGTGTCTTTGGGACCAGCCTGAGGCCAGCCATTGAGGGGCAGGAAGGGGATGCCTGCCCCTAGAGGGCCAGTTCGAGCTGCAGGAATCTCAAATACCATTGTTTGCTGCAGCAGGGCATTCCAGCCAGCAATGGACTGCACAGCTTCTGGTGGTCCTGTAAGATTATAAACATCAGAGCATAAGAAAATGTTTTCCAGTAACACCGTAATCTCTGTAACCTAGGTAGATTGCCGCTTACCTGCCTGTGGTATTGCTGGTGTGAAGCCACTGCCCTATGAGTTGTATAGTGATACCAGGGTGCACTGTGTCAAGCCTTTGATAATGATAATGGGCACTGATGGTATTGGCTTGCGTGCCTGCTACACGACTATCATTTCAGCATGTGCTCCTGTTTACAGAAGCAGTTTATGGCAACACAGAAGCCTGGGCCACACCGGGAGCAACTTGACGTCACTCACACACGTCACAGCTCTCGCTTGCGTTCAGGGGCTGCGCCCTGCGGTCAGTCACGAGCAGGCGGGGCCATGTCACATAGTAACAAAGGTGCCTCCTGCTGCATCGCTCTGAGCACATCCCTGTTGTCAAGGAGCACGTGACCACTTGTCACAGCATGCAAAGCAGGGCACCCCGGTTATCAGTGCTTCCTGCAGGCGAGCCTCGAGGTCACCGATTTTGTGAGTTCAGGTGGGGGCCATGCACAGGCTCAGCATGTCATGCTTTGTCACTGTTTTGTACACTTCCAGATAGACGGTGCTTATAATTTTTATGTAACACTAGGTGCTAAAATTATTGGCATCTCGTTAAGCGATTTATTAATGTTGTCTTAGTTACTTTTCTCATGCTGCTGGAACGAAGTACACAATGCCTAAAGTTAAGGAAGGAAAGGCTAATTTAGCTCGTGGCTTGTGGAGGTTTCAGTGGATAACGAGCTGGCTCCAAGGCAGGGTGGCACGTGTCCTGGGGCAGCCTTTCAGGGTGGCAGAAAACAGCAAAAGCAGCCAGAGCACAAGGGGGCAGGGGTGGGGAGAGCCTGTTTCCCCCCTTAGGCTGTTCCGAAGCCCTCCACCCATGCCCACGCCATCATCCCCTGCCCTCCTCTTCCGCAAGCTGAGCATGTTTGCAAGGTGAGGACCAGGGCCCCCTGCCCAGTCACTTAGCTGGCCTTCTGAACTTCTCAGGTTGACACAGTGAAGGACATCACGGAGGCCAGGGCAGGGCCCCTTCACCCCAGGATGAACAACGAGTGAGTTAGCTAAGCTTCTAGACTCAAGTTGACACAATGCGTCAACCATAACAAATGCCATGAAAAAAATATTTTCAATACAAAAATAAGGGCTCTCCTAGAGCAAAGTCTTAGACTTTCATCAAGAAACACAGTTGTTCTTTCAGATGCCTGGCAATGTAGAGAAAGGAAGGCCTGGCACATATATCCGTGTGGAAAAAGGTGGAATTCTTGTTCTCAGGTGGAAGGCTTCTCAGTGCTGTTTTGAGATTTGAATCTTCGGTGCCTGAAGTTCTTGCTCTCTGTGTGTCACTTATTCTTGGATTACCAGCATCTTTAGTTAGTTTATTATGCGTTGCTTGATTAACTATAGGGGCCAGGCGTGGTGGCGCACGCCTGTAATCCCAGCACTCGGGAGGCTGAGGCAGGAGGATCGGTGCAAGTTTAAGACCAGCCTGGGCTATGAAAGTGAGCTCAAGGCCAGCCTCAACTGCATAGCGAGACCCTGTCTCAAAAAGACAAAAAAAAAAAAAAAGTGATTAACGATAGGGCACACAGCGATTCAAGTTCTTATCAGCAATAAGTCTGAGAGCCTGCTTAGGCAGACATGGGGACTGGGTTCAGTGCGTGGTGAGCTACACCCACCCTGCCCCTCAGGGTGCGCTGAGATGGGGACTGAGACTGGGCGTGGTGGCTCACACCTGTAATCCCAGTGCTTGGGAGGCTGAAAACAGCAGGATCACAATGAATCCGATCGATAGTGAGACCCTGTAGACTCTGAACTAAATACATAAAAAGAAAGATCAAGACAAAAAGAATAATAAAAAGAATAAATTTGATCTAGAATTTTCCAGTAATCTGACTTGAAAACAAATGAATTGGTACCCAAATACATGATCCTAGTGTTAAGTACAAATAGGCCCGCAGGCCGTGGAAGGTTGGGTGCTGCAGACGACTGCCGTAGCCACAAAGGGAGGTCAGTTGGCCTGTCCAGGAGGGCTGTGCCTCAAAGGCCCGAGCCTCCCATCCTAATGCTATCTGGACAGAACGTGAAGCTCAGGAAAAGGCTAGATCTGGAAACAAGATTTATCATTAGTGTAATGTGCAGCACGAGACTGTTGTGGTGTGTGTGGGGGGTTCGCCCGGGGAATAGAACAGTACAGGATGCACTTTATAAGGTCATTGGCAAATCATCTAAAGAACCATACACAAAGACCACAGGAAATCTGCCCATACACTAAAGACCAAAGACTCAAGCTGGGGGTCTGGATCGTAATATCCTGCGTGAGTCCAGCTGAAGACATCGAGCCAACCACAGTGCCTCCCCCGAGTCCCTCTGAAGACCTACACCCCACCGCAGTACCTCCTACGAGTCCTGCTAAAGACTGAGGGCCCACCAAAGTGCTGCCCCCGAGTCCAGCTGAAGACATCGAGCCCACCGTAGTACCCCCTACGAGTCCTGCTAAAGACTGAGGGCCCACCAAAGTGCTGCCCCCGAGTCCAGCTGAAGACCTCGAGCCCACCATAGTGCCTCCCATGAGTCCAGCTGAAGACCTTGAGCCCACCACAGTGCCTCCCACGAGTCCAGCTGATGACCTCAAGCCCATGACAATGTCCCACGTAGGCCCATTTCGAGGATCTGTGCTGGGAAGACCCAAAGCTCGGTCGTGAGAGCTATCAACTCTGTACCAGCGGGATGAAGGATCTGCCCTGAAGTGATGCTGACGGTAAGTCCCAGAGCCCCCCCCCCAAAGGGTACCACAGCCATCCTTAGCCACAGTGGGGTCCCAAAGGCATCACTCCAAGACAGCTGTGGAGCACCAAAGGCATCATGACCCCCGTCCCCAGCAGTGGACACTCAACAGGAAAGATGTTTTCCTATTTGGGTTCTACTCCCACTGTACTCAGATTGAAAATACTCATGTAGGCTGCTGGGCAGTGCTAACTGTCCCATGGATGGCACGTGGCCATGGGTATCCTTTTGAGGGAAGAGTCGGTATAGTTATTTGGTATTGGTGGTGCAGATCCTGAGAAAACTGTTAAAAGCATCTGTTGGTTGCAATCTTAAAGTGCAAAGGAAATGAAAGGTAGAGGCCGGGGAGTTGGTGAGCCGGGGAGCTTTATTGGTGGAAGTTTCCCGGCGGCTGCAAGTCATGATTTTATAATTCTGCATTGTTCCATTCTTCCTGATTTTGTGGTCAGAAAAGTAGCAGTGTTTGAACAATACTTCTTTGGGCCAACGAGGTAAGTAATTTTGCAACTTTTCACTGATAAACCAGGAAAGTACTACTTAAAAGATGACTAGGATAAAATTTTAGGCCTTAAAATTTACTTTGAACCTATATTAAATATATTACTTTGAACCTATATTAAACTTATATTTGTATCTCTAATATGTTAGAGATAGAAAAATGAAGAGAATTTTTCTCTAACTTTCTACTGAGTTTTTCAAAGTCTGTTACATGTTGAAGGGAAGTTCAACAGGAAGTTCTTTTTGTTTTTGTTGTTAAAAAAAAAATCTAGCAGGGTCCTGCACCATAGTCACCAACAGCTGTATCTTGGTCAAATAAAGTGCACTTGCAAAATCAAGAAATGGGTACTGAAGCAGTCTGTGTATGAGCCTGTAATATTTTTTTTTCACATGTGTAGATTCAAACAGCCCTCGTGCCCATGGAGACATGGAGCTACCCTGTCACTGCAAAGGTCCCCTGTGTGTGGCACCTCCTTTGTTTCTGGCCTTGTGATTTTGCGCTTTCAAGAATGTCATACAGTGTGTCCTTCAAGGTTATGGGCTTTGACTCAGTTTAGCGGCCTCTAGGGCTTGGTAGCACCTTGGTTGGTTGTTTTCATTATTATTATTATTATTATTTTTTTTTATAATACTACATATATTTATTATATTTAACATCAACATTCTGACATTGCATTACCTAACAACACTATATTATAAACAAAGAAATCAGCCACTTGATCCCAAATCACCGGTTTCAAATAAGTCCACTGGTCTCTTCCCTCTAAATGAACTATATTTCTGTGGTTTTGAGGAAATTTCGTTAAAGATTTCTATTTTTATTTTCTCTACAAATGTGACTGAAAAATAGGGTGAATGTATAAATTGCCTTAATTTTATTAGAGTAAAAGACATAGGGCCATGAAGCCCTCTCCAGCTCCCCCTGTTGCCCCTTTCTGAAGGAGACCTGGAGGTCCTGGTCATATCTTTAGCTGTGCTCTGCTGGCTGCATCCATATTCTGAATGGATCGAGAAAGTTCATTTTCATGGTCATTTTAACTTTGGAGCAGAGCCAGAAGCCGAAACAACCAAAATGTCCATCATTTGAAGAATGGTTAAAGAAAATATTATTATTATTATTATTATTATTATTATTATTATTATTATTATTATTATTTTTTTTTTTTTTGCAGTATGGGATGGAACTCTGAACCTTATACAGGCAGGCGCTTATGCTGCTGAGCTGTATCTCTGGCCCTGTTTCCACTCTGGGGCTACAACAAGCAGGCACTGCAGGGGTCCAACCTTTTCAGAGGGGAACAGGGTAGAGGGAAGACAGAATGAGACAGAAAGAGACCCTGAGTCGGGAGGACCAAGCTGCTGGCTAGGCCCGGCTCAGCTCGGCTCAGTCGCTGTGTTTGTTGGCTCCAAGGTCATGTACCGAAGGTTCTGAACACGCGCCCGACGTGTGCCCTGGTTGACGCCGAGCCTTCCCTGGTTCCCTGGAGTGGCACAGCCTGCCACGGCCAAGCTGATGAACAGCAGACCGTGCATTAGGGAGCCCCGCGAGCTCAGGGGAGGCTTCGCTCCAACGCGGGGAGCGCAGGTCAGCCCATTGCCCAACGGGCAGGCCAAGGAGGCCGGGCATGTTGTCGCGTCTGCTGCTTTGTGATCATTCCTTCCGGGAGCGGGTCTGCAGCAAGCCGCCGCGAAGCGGGCCTGGTTTACCAGAGTTTCGCCTCCAGCCCAGAGTGTCGAGCTGTCCTTGAATTGCGTTTCTTGTACAAGCTGCCACGCACCTGAGTTGTGTGCATGTTTTTACCCCACTCTCTCAGTCGGTACTACACGTGTCCACGCAACTTCCGGCAGCGTCCTCCTGTTGCTTTCCCGTGTTCAAGTGGAGCACAGACGCCTCACGTCCCTTCATCGGTCCCCATTTATTATAACTGACACATTTTCTGTACGTAAATGTGAGACGGGATTCCACTTTTTTCTTTTTCGTTTTTATTTATTTATTATTTTTATTCTTGTTTCAGAACCTTTGTTTGTTTATTCACTCATTTTTATGGCCGGCTCAGCCCGCCCCAAGGGCAGGGCTGGCGCAGCATGTGGTGCCGGGGATCGAACCGCGGTCCCTGAAGCCGCCACCCAAGCTTTCCCAAGCAGGTGCTTTAGACCACTGAGCCATCCCGCCGGGCCCCTCCACTTTTTTCCTCAGTCACAAAACATGAGTTAGAAAACTCGAAAAGAGAAAAAGTTCTTTTTTATATTTTTCATATTTTAAGCTTTTACTTTTTTTTCATTTCCCGATGTTCCTGTATTCATTGTCACTTAATTTATGTTGCTGGCACTGCCTTGGGAATTTAATTCATCTGAGAATATTCCAAAGGATACATTCGTTGTATGTAGACTGATAACTTTTAAAATTTTTACTTTTCTTAGTTCATGGTGACAAGCCTGCCGTCATTTAAATTGTTGTTAAGGTGTCATTTCTTCCTCATTATTTCCACTATTGTTTCTTTACTTTTCAGAAGTTTGTCCTGATAAGTCTTTTTTTTTTTTTTTACCCCATTTATTTTCTGTTTATGTATTCATTCATTCATTTATTGGATACAGGGTCTCACTACACAGCTCAGACTTGTCGAGATCCTCCTGTCTCAGCCGCCCCAGAGCTGGGATTACAGGCATTTCAGGCTGACACGGTGAGCCTGGGGTTCTGGGACCAGCATGGCATGCGGCGCAGGGACCAAACTGAGGTCCCTGTGCTTGCCGGGCAGGTGCTTAGACGGCTGAGCTATGTCCCCAGCCCAGACCTGAAAAGTCTTGATGCGCAGTGCATTGGGTTTAGCCTTTAGCGCGGTTGGCTTGGCCTCTTGAATTTGTAAGTTTCTACCTTTTAGTAAATTTTTTAAAAAATTAGTCTCTATTTCTTCAAATATTCTTTGAGCTCCAATGACCTATGTGTTAGTTCTTTGGTATGCTCCTGAAGTCTCGAGTCCCTTTCGTTTCTCTAGACTTGTTTGTGTGCCCCCCCCACCCACTGGATGACATCTCTTACTGTGCTAAGGTCACCAGCACATTCCCCTCCAGCCTGTCCACCAGCTATTGAGTTTGCCTGCTGAGCTTTATACTTTGGGCTTAGGGTACTTTTCAGCTCTAGAATTTTCCCTGGGCTCTTTCTATCATCTGAGAATTTGTTGTTGCTATTATCATTGTCGTGGTTGTGGTCAAGCGACTCATCAAAGCCACTTACGGATGCACCCTTATGGTAGCTGCCCTCAATTCTTTTCAGATAACTGTAGCTAGCACCCTGGCTCCTTAGCAGCAGAATTCACCAGTTGTCTTTCACTGTCCAAGATTTCCCTGGCTCCTGGTAGAAGAACGAGCTGCGTTAGAAGCGCAGCCAACGGGGCGTCACGTTTGGAGCTCTTGGGTCCGGGTCACGCTGATGCAGCGGGCCCTCTGGATGCCGCGTGCCTCATAGGGCAGACTGCCTCACGCTGCCAGGAGGGAGTGAAGTTTGGGTTCTTGGACACTTCATCTGTAACACCGAGGTGTGGCGCTCGTGGGCATCAGGATGGTGGGGGCTTTGGGCTCCTCACCTGGCCTCCTCAGATGCCACCTGGCAGGCCAACACAGGTGTCTAATTGCTGCTTCTGATGGGCTTCTGGGGGCTGAGTTGGTGCACGTGGAAGCCACCCCAGAGGAGAGCAGGACAAGCACCTCACTGCTCCAAGCCACGGGTGCAACCAGGAGGGCTTTTCAGGGCTCTTTAGTGGCACACCGTCCCAGCCGCTAGAAACACTCAGAACCAGGCTGGGCCCCGAGCCAAGGAGAAGTCTCCCTTAGTACAAGTGAGTAGAGACACAGAAACGACAGAGAGGCAGTTAGTGACCCTAGCAGCTGACCTTGTGCTAGCCCTGAAGGAAAGCCCATCCCGTGCACCTCAGGATGTCGGGATGCTGTGAAGTGTGTCCGAGGCCACAGGTCAGCTTTACGGTGACTGCACCCAGCCCTGTGCCTCCGAGGAAGGGGACTCCCTTGGGCAAGCGGCCAGAAGTGTCCCCTTATCAGCACCTGGGAGAAAGCACAGGTCTGCACTCCTGAGGGAGGGCTGCTGGCTGTGAGCCAGGGGAAGATTGCACAGAGGGACATGGCTGGGCATCTCTCTAAGCCCTGCCTTCTGCAGGCAGAGCCAGGTTCCCTATGCAGTCTGCCCAGACTTGGAAGGGGGTCATGAGTCTTAGGAAAGCCCCCGACTCTTCCTCAGCCTTCTTCGATCCCCCCAGTGCAGTGGATGGAAATCTGGACTCCCCACTTGGTCCCCGTGGGGAATCATTGGGTGAAACCAATGTTCTCTGTGGTGTTTGGCTGGGCTGAGTGATTTTATCTACAGTTTTTTTTTTTTTTTTTTGCCAGGTTGGGGGGGCCCTTTTCCGCTGCTTAGCAAGAGAACAAGTTGTCGTGGGGTGTGTTTGTGTGTGCAGCTTTGGGGTCTTGGGTTTTCTAGCTTTTATTCTGGGATAGAAGAGGTAGAAGGTTCCCACCACAGCGTCATTCCTGGGGCCACAAGATTGCTGGGTGGAGCCGGGCGTGGTGGCTCACGCCTGTAATCCCAGCACTCTGGAGGCTGAGGCAGGAGGATTGGCGCGAGTTTGAGACCAGCCTGGGCTACAAAAGTGAGCTCAGGGCCAGGCTCCACTACAGAGTGAGACCCTGTCTCAAAAAGACAAAAAAAAAAAAAAAAAAAAGATTGCCGGGTGGTTTGGCTTCCCATTACATTTTTCAGTTTTGATATTTATTTTACCTGTAGTTTCCAGAATTTTCATCAAAACCTTGGGGAAAGAGTAAAGAAACGCACATCCACTTCACCTTTCTGGGAATGGAAATTTCTCTGCTCTGCTCTTTATTTACGTAAAAAAGTGATTCTTATTACCTGAATGTCTACTGACAGATCAGAGATGCCTTCTGGCCTGTTGTGCAGACACTCACAACAGCACTTTATCCCGTTTTTATTAGGATTGAAGATGTTAAGCACTTGCCTGACAAACACAAGGTCCCAGGTTCAAATCCTGGTATCAGAAAAGGGGGGGGGCTGAAAATGTTTGTGTGATATAAGTGGAAAAAATGCCACGAAGTTACCCATGTCTAAGTGTGCTGATACCTATGTAGAAAGCCAACTGTAAGGCTGAAAACTGGAAGTTTCCCAACATATTCGCCATGGGAGTTTAGAGGATGGAATTAAGAGTGTTTTCCTGCCTTGATGCACCATTAGAAAAAGAGAACCTCAAACTTCAATTATTAGGTGTAGAGTCCCTTCCTGGTTCTCACCACAGCCCAAGAAGTCCAAATTTACAATAACAAAAATTTGTTATTGGAATTCTACCAAGTTAATTCCAATCTACCACTCCCAGCATACCCCATGGCGATAACAAAGACACTAAGACATATATATATATATCACGGGGAGCCAAGGGGCCCTAGGTCCAATCATGAAAATGGCTTCCGGAACCAAGAGAGTGACCCAAGGCTGCACTCGGGTTTTATTCATTGAAAAAGGGGGAGTGGCTTGTGAAGATGAATTGTGGGAAGGTGGTGAGCATTGAAGGGAACTGTGGGAAGAAGGCAAGAATTAAAGGGAGTTGTGGGAAGGTGGTAGGCATTGAAGGGGATTGTGGGAAGAAGATGAGCACTATGAGCTGGGCTAGGTAGGAGGCCTGCATTCACCTCCGCCATATTTAGAAATATGCAAAAGAAGTAATTTGCCTTATGTTATTGTGATAATATCTAACATTTTGGGGATCTGGCACTTCAGCTCTGATGTGTAATCTTTCAAGCCCTAGGAAGTCACAGCCTCTATCTCGAGGCTCGATCCCAGCTGACACCGTGGAGCGTTGGCTCTTCATCCTGTTACCAGGGAAACACACGTGCCATCTTCAAAAATTACCACCAGCACCTTGGCTAGACCAATACACACTGCTTATGGCCAGTTGAAAGGATAATGAGGAGTCCTAGCCAGCTCTGTACGTTTCAATACGTGGGATCAGGGTCAGGCTCAGTCAAAATGGAGACAGTTGCTCTTCTTTCAAGGAGAGCTGCTCAGGCGGTCCTCTACATTAGGAAGAATTTAATTTAGTGTATTTATGCCTAAATTTCCTCTGAGAAAAGCGCACAAAGTTATCTTCCACAATACATAACATTTTTTATTTGTATTTGAGCTCTTAAAGAACCCTTTTAGCCTGAGTTTATGCAAATTTAATCTACATCCATTGGTTTGCACGATTCCTCTGCTGGTAAAGGGCTGTGACGTTAACGACAGTGAGCCGCGAAGCTGTATTTGCCACACTAGAGGAACGAAGCACGTTTTATTGCAAGACGAGCAAGGAGGCTTTCTGGGCTCCGAGATCACCACAGATGAGTATAAGCGGGAGATGTGCACAAATATGCCAGGGCGCAGCAGGAGAACTTTAGGACACGGGAGGTGCGGGCCTCGTGTGTCCGGTTTGGCTGCCCCGGTGGCAGCTGGGCCTCTTCCAGGGCTGCTGGCTTTGGTTCTTCCACCCACGGGCAGAGCACGCAGCTTTCATGCGCAGCACTTTTCCACAGTGCAAAGGATGTAGGCGGGGCCGGGCTCGCAGGTGGTGCTGGATGCGGACTCTGCAGAATATGGGTCACTGGCCAGCCTGGGGTGGGGATCAATTTTAAACCGAGCTTAGTAAGGCAAACATGGCTGTCATCTCAGATACCTTACAGTTTACAAATTGTGTTCTGTAGAAAACTCTCTGCAGAGTAGCACTGGACTTAAGCTTCTCTCTTTTTTCTTTTGGTACCAGGAATTTGAACTCACGATCTTATACTTGCCAGATAGGTGCTGTGCAGCTGGGCTATATCCCCAGCCTGACTTAAGCTTGTTTGTTTTTAATCATTTATTTGTTTATTTGGTGCAGGGCTCTCCCTACGCAGCTCAGACGCACAGTGGTCACCGGGACTGCAGGCATGCACCACCACCTCTGGTTTTGGGACCTGCGTGACATGCAGTGCCAGGAATTGAACCTGGGTCCTTGAACTTGCCAGGCAGGGCTTAGGCTGCCAAGCTCCCACCTACAGAGGTGCTGGACAGCAGCAAAGGCCTTTGGAGAACATTTTCTATGTTTGAGTTGCTTCGCAAATGTCAGCTTACGCAATCCACCGTCACTGCTCGGCCTCTGCAGCTTTTTCCTCCTCCTCCTCCTCCTCCTCCTCCTCCTCCTTTTTTAAGGGCCCTGGACTCTTTAGGGAGGGGCAACCTTGGTCAGACCTTGGGGGGGCCCACATCAGCCTCTCCTGGGCTCCTAGGAGCCCCCAAAGAACTCGCCTGCTGTCCTCGCCGTCCAGCAGCCCCCGGTACGTGTTGATCTCGCTCTCCAGCCGCGCCTTGGTGTCCAGCAGCACCTCGTACTCCAGGTTCTGCCGCTCCAGGTCGCAGCGGATCTCGGCCAGCTGTGCCTCCACGTTGTCGATCAGGCCCTGTATCTGGGCCAGCTCAGTGCTGTACTGGGCCTCCGTTTCTGCCATAGTGCACTCCAGAGAGTCGGTCTGCAGGCGGAAGTCACGGTCAGCAGGGGCCCGGGCTCTGCCGCTCGGGCCCTTGAGTGGCTTCCCCGAGCCTCAGTTTTATTCCACATAAAATGAGCACAGCAAAAGGCCTAGCTCATAAGAGACCAGAAGGGGTAATGAATTAGCACGTGTAGTGAGATTAGAGCTTTTCCTGGAAAACTTTGAAGCGCTGTCCAATCCAAGTGCCAGCTGTCACTTTCACCTCCACGGAAATCACCACTCGTGACTCCTGTCTGTAGCTTACAAGGGATGGACAGCGTTTGGGAGGAAAATCTGAAGCTGGGCTCTGCCAGGGAGAGGTGCTTAGAGAGAGAGGGGCTCCGAGCTCGAACCCCTGGGGTGCAGCTTCTGCTTCCCCTCTGAGAATTGCGGGGCCACCTCGGACCCTCAGTGCCCCCAGTGTGCTGCGGGTGCCTCGGGGGGCGTGGGCTGTGTGCGGCTCCCACACGGGCAATGCTGGGCTCTGGGCCTCCTGCCGCTCTCCTGGGGCCTCCTGCAGCCCGCGTTGGTACCTGGGCCGGGAAGCCTGCGTGAGATCCTGGGTGCTTGGGCAGGGGCTGGGGTGTAGTGAGGGGCTGGTGGGTCCGGAGACACTTTCATATCCTTGGAGGATAAAAAGCTTGAAAACCATTCTTTGCTTCAGATATGAAAGAGAACCCAGACAATTGTCCTGTTTGGTTTGTAACAGTTACGAGTTTTCCACTGTCAGGTCAAAGTGCCATGGGTTCAGCTTGGAGATCCCTGCCACTCTGTGTCACTCTGCGGTACCCCCCACCCCCGTCTCTGACGGGTGCAGCTGGCTCAGGCTCAGGCCCAGGAGAGAAGCAGGCGCCTGTGGGATGGTGCAAGCTCTGGACTCCTCGAACTGGGTCAACAGCGGCTCACAGCAGAAGATGAGGACTGGTGGGCCCTGCACGAGGGAAATCCAGCCGGCCTGGGCACCCGGCAGAGGGCGTGGCTTCCCAGGGCCTGGCCCACCCCCACCCCCACCCCCACTCCCCGCGTAGACGGACTGCCTTGTGCCGCACGTACCAGGTTCTCCTGCGCCTGCAGCTCGATCTCCAGCGCGCAGGCCCTGCGCTTGAGCTCCAGAATCTCCGTCTGGCAGCTCTGCAGCTGTTCGGCGCTGGACAGCTGCTGCCGGCCCAGCTCTTCCGCCTGCAACACGGGCCCGTTAAAGAACCCGCGGAGGCCCGACGCTGGGAACCGCCCTGGCCTCGCTCGGGGCTGACCTGGGCAGCGAACCACTCCTCGGCCTCCCGGCGGTTGTCGGCCAGCATCGTTTCGTACTGACGGCGCATCTCCTCCAGGGCCCCGTTGAGGTCCACGGTGGGGGCCGTGTCCAGCTCCACGCTGAGTCGGTCTCCAAGCTGTCCGTGGAGCACGCCGACCTCCTGGAGAGGGAGACAGAGGACCCCATGCCGCAGAGCCCAGGGACAGACCCAGCGGCGTCCCATTTCAGGACTGGGCAGAGTGAGGAAGAGCGCGAGGGTTTTGATTCACACTGCCCGGCCTGAGAGTCTCTTTTGCCCACCCCTGGGCAAAAGGGGTGAGAACCTCAGTGTTTTCATTTGCGAAATGATGTAATAATTTTGCCTCTTTAGGGTCATTGTGAGACTGATGAGACTTGTATGAACACACAGTCCTGATAGGGCTCCTAGCAAAGCGCCAGTGGCAGAGATTTGAAGAGAAAGCGTGCTTGCTGCAGCAGTCGGCCTCCATCAAGATGGCGCGGGCCTACACAGGCTGCTTTATAATTCAGATGCATTTGCGGGTGCAGGCTAGAAGCGGGGTGCAAACACTGCTTGAGCCTTTCGCACTTTGCGGGAGCGGACTTCGCTGTCTGTGTCGATGAGGTCCGTTTTCATAGCTCTTGGGTTTGACTTAGGGGTGGCCTTAATGGCAGGAGGAGTGGGGTTCCTTCCTGTGGCACCATCCAGGGGCCATGGCACTGTTAGCGCAGTGGAAGACCACACACTGGGCGTGGCAGGCGTGGCGGGCATGGTAGGCGTGGCTAAGAGCACCGCAAGGAATTCTGGAAGCGGCCCTGCCCACATGCAGCTCACAGCCGGGATTTCTAGGCTCTGTCCGCCTGGCTCTGCGGGCTTAGCATCCTCAGCTGCTCTGCTTTCCTCACCTCTTGGTGGCTCTGCTTGAGGCAGAGGAGATCGTCCTTCAGCGACTCCACGTGCGCCTCCAGGTCGGACCTGCACAGGGTAAGCTCCTCCAGGATCCCGCGCAGGCCTCTGATGTCGTTGTCCACCAGCTGCCGCAGGGACAGCTCCGCGTCGTACCTTTCCCAGGGAGAGAGATAGATGTGGTGCACGCCGCAGAGCCGGGGGGCGGAGCCTGCGGCCCAGAGAGGGACCCCGAGCAGTGCTAGGATCAAACTTTTCTTCCCCCCCTTGGGACCAGGGATCGAACTAGGGACCTTGCACTTGCCAGGCAGGTGCTTATACCGCTGAGAGACAACGCTTTTAAAGCTCATGTTAAAAAATATTCGGTAGAGGGGCTGGAGGTTTGGCTTAGCAGTAGACTGCTTTCCTAGCAGGCTGGAAGCCCTGGGTTCAGTCCTCGGTACCAAACACACACAAAAAAACCTCCCCTCTGAAAAAAAGATATTAGGTAGAGAGTATCAGAGTGGAGGGTGAGTGAGAACAGGGGTGTGGGAGATCCATGCAGGAGTTTTAAGTCACAGCTCCGCTTACTTGGACCTGAAGTCGTCGGCGGCCAGCTTGCAGTTGTCCAGCTGCACGGCAAGCCGGGAGTTCTCTGCCTTCGTGCATAAGATCTGGGAAGGAAGCCACTGCGTGGATAGCTGCTCCTGAGAAAGAAGCCCACCCGCGACGCTGTGCATTCCCACGTGAATGCGTAAGAAGGCATAGAGACTCCCTGGGCCTGCTTTTCTTACTTATGTATTGCTGTGCCAGGAACAGAACTCAGGATCTTGTACTTTCTAGGCAGGTACTGGGCTACTGCACTACATCCCAGCCTCCTGCTCTTCTTCTTCTTCTTCTTCTTCTTCTTCTTCTTCTTCTTCTTCTTCTTCTTCTTCTTCTTCTTCTTCTTCTTCTTCTTCTTCTTCTTCTTCTCCTCCTCCTCCTCCTCCTCCTCCTCCTCCTCCTCCTCCTCCTTCTTCTTCTTCTTCTTCTTCTTCTTCCTCTTCCTCCTCCTCCTCCTCTTCCTCTTCCTCTTCTTCTTCCTCTTCTTTCCTCCTTCTCCTTCTCCTTCTCCTTCTCCTCCTCTTTCTCCTTCTTCTTCCTCTCCTTTTTTGTGACTGGCTTAGCTCGGCCTGGCATGCCATGTGGTGCTGGGGATCTGACTGCGGGCC
>PVJA010015044.1:0-11666 GCA_004027025.1 Myocastor coypus
TAAAAAAAAAAAAAAAAAAAAAAAAAAAAAGCTAAGCCTTGCTGCCATCAATGGCTAAGTAAAGTCTGTAGGTGCTTCTGGTAGACCTAAGGCTTCTGATAGACAGATAATGAAAACAATGTGGGAAGCAACTCCAAAGATGACAGATGAAATAAGAGGAAAAAAAAAAAAAAAGAGCAGCAGTAGCTACTTGTCAGAAGAAACTAAGCACTGGGAACAACTGCTTCACATCAGCATATCATAAAGCTTTTAGACAGTGACTCACAGTTAAGTATATTTTTACATGGTGACCACTATGCATATACATACAGCAAATATTCCAAGGAAATGATGTATAGTCTTTTCACTTGCAATGTAAAACATTTTCTATTCTATTTAAACATGGAAAAAAGCAAAAAGCTAGCTGAGGACAATAATGTGTTGCAGCCTAAAGCTTGAAAATACTGCTTTAGATAATGTCATTTTAGCACCCAACTTAAATAGTTCAGTTAAGAGTTTCCATACCTTGGGAAGACTCGAGCACGTAATTCTTTGACGAAAGTCCTCGTTCCTGCTTGCACTGGTTTAGAACCATCATCAATCTCTGTGTAGTCATGCCTATGCCAGTTTCTCCTCTTTTTCACTGCAGTTTTAGAAGGTTAAAAAAAGAAAACATTCTTGATAACTGGTGGAACTGTATCATTAGTCCATCTGTGCTGGGGATTGAACCCTAGGCCTTCTACCCTCTAGGCAAACATTCTATCTCTGAGTTTTCTTTATTTTGTATTTCAAGACAGGGTCTCCCTAGATTGCCCAGGATGACCAGGAATTTGTGATCCTCTTGATATAGCCTCTTGGGAGCCGGAGTCACCTCACCCAGCTCTTCATATGTTGTACACTCTGATCAGTATGTCTACATGTTCAGAAAGAACAACTGTAAACACAATAAAAACACTCAATTCTTAGGTGAGATGTACCCAATATACCCTGTTAGATTTTTGTGTTATTTTGTTTTGAATTTTTGGTATTGGGAACGGAATCATGACCTTGTGCTTACCGGGCCCCTGTTAATTTTGATTGAGGTTCATAAACTTTTTAAAGAGATGAAGAAAAGGTTTTTTAATACATCTCCAAGCCACAGAAATAAATTTCACTTAATTACTGCAGCAACTTTAGGCAATTCATTGTGAGTTTTTAGAACCTATTTTTTAATTTCAAAATCATTTAAAAATTAAAAATTATTAATTTATTTATTTTAATTTTTTGGCACACTCAGCCTGCCCAGGGAGAGGGGGGCCAGGCACAGCATGCTGGAGATCAAACCAGGTCCCTACACTTGCCTAAGCTTGCCTAAGCAGGTGCTTTAGTCTGTTGAGCTATCTCACTAGCTCTAAAATTGAATAACTTAAATAAAGAAATGATGTCTTTCAAAATACCCTTATTTATCCATGTCATGACATTACCAAATTACTTAAAACTGATTTTCATGAGAACACTAGGTCATGATATGATGATCCAGATCATCTGAATTATTTTCTCAAAACAGGGCAGTTTTTTTGGTGGGGACTGGGGTTCAAACTCATTACCTTACATTTGCCAGGCAGGCACTTGTGCCACGGAGCTATCTCTCCAGCCCCCAAACCAGGGCCTTTTATCCCAAATTAGAAATTTTCTTTAAGCTGGTGTGGTGGCACATGCCTGTAATCCCAGTGCTTAGGAGATTGAGGCAAGGGGACTGCTGCAAGTTCCAGGCTAGCCTGGGTTACAAAGAGAGTTCAAGTCCAGCTTAGACTACAGAGAAAGGTACTATCTCAAACAACAACAAAAAAGCCAAATGAGGGCCAGTGAGATGGCTCAGTGGTCTTGAGTGCCTACTTAGGCAAGCTTAGGCAACTGCAGGTACTGTAGTTGGATCCCTGGCACCACATGTTGTGCCAGCCCCACCCCCAGGGCAGGCTGGGCTGGCCATAACATAAATAAATAAATAAATAAAGTTAAGAGAGAGAGAGAGAGAATGAAAAAAGAAGAAAAAATTAAGATTTAACTGCTTTTTTTCCATAGACCAGCAGAAATCCACAGTGATTTTTTAAACATGTTGGCCCAGTAGGACAATTTTATCTCTCTGTTATTTTCCTACAAATCAATACAGCTAAAGGAAGTGATAACTGATAATTTGTTACATGTCAGATGCTTCGATGGGTAAATACTTAAGTATGATCCTCCTTATTTCCTGTGATATTTGTAACAACCTATGATGCAATATAAGAATCACCCAACTGCTTCTTTTATGAAACTACTTGGAAGAACTGGATTTTGGATGCAAAGCTGGCAAATTCCAAAGCTAGTAGTAAAGTGAAAATTAAAACAGCGCAGCTTTTTTTTTTTTTTTTTTTTTTTAAGCAATGCTGTTCATTGTTAATGCACGGTTGGAGCTAGGTACCTACACAGTAGGAATTGGCAAGGTGCAAGTTACTACTCTTTTCCTGAATTCAACTTTCCAGTGTGCAGCAAGTATTTAAAAATAATAACCTGTGCTTGCTTCAGCAGCACAAATACTAAAAATAATAGTGTAGCATTTTCTAAAAGTTTATACTGAGAAATTCATCAGGGAAACATTAATCTGTGTGACTAGTAATCACAGCATTGTTTGACCAAACTTTCAGGATAAACTAAGTGCTTTCTGTTATGCAATGATGCATCCCCATCTTAAAATTCTGGGCTGCGTTTAAATTGCTTTTGAATATTTAATAAAGATGAAATGCTCATGATAAGAAAGGTAAGCAGGATAAATATTGTGATCCAAGTTAAAAATAAAAGGATTTATCTTGTCCGTGTATACTAGAAAAAAACCTGGACTGAAATGCCCTTGAATTCTAGGAGTGGATTTAAATGAGAAAAATGTAGCATGTAAAGGTTGCTTTAATGGAATTTTCTAAGATTTCTCTGTGACTCTAAATTTTTCTCGTGAGATTTTCATTTATTTATTTTTTTATTTGTTTAGTACAATGTCTACAGGGTCTCACTATGTAGATCAGACTTACAGTAATCCTCCTGTTTATAGCCTCCCAAATGCTAGGATTACAGGTGTGTTGTCACCATGCCCACTCTCAGTATGCCCCGGAAGCAAGGTCTGCATGGCAGGCCTAGGGATTGAACCCATGGCTCCTGCATCTGCTTAAACAGGCGTTTTTTAATCCACTGAGCTATCTAGCCAGCCCTTCGTGAGATGTATGTATGTATGTATATAGGTATATAGGTATGTACGTGTATGTTATGGCCAGCTCAGCCTGCACTAGGAGTGGGGTTGATGCAGCACGTGGTGCCAGGGATCAAACGGCAGTCCCTGAGGTTGCCTAAGCAGGTGCTTTAGACTGCTGAGCTATCTCACTGGCCCTCTTAATTTCTTTTAACTTTTTTCTTCTTTCTTTTTCCAGTTTTGCATGTATATACCTGATAATCTGAACAACTAATTTGAGGACACTACATGCAATAAAACAAATACTGTCAAATTCATATTACTTTGTTTAGAGAATTCTGTATCATTTCTGATTTTTTTCTTTTTTATTACTAGTTTGTATTTATTTTTTAAAAACATAAAATAAAAAACCACTCACTACAAAATCTGACTCAAATTCATTTTCCTTAGTTGAGATAGGGTCCTGCTATGCTATTCAGGCTGATATTAAACTGACTATGAACTTATTATATACCCTGGACTGGCCTTGAATTTGCAGCAATCCACCTGTCTCAGCCTCTGGAGTATTGGGATTATAGGTATACACCATCACCCAGCTTGAATTTCTTAAGGAAGGAGACTAGTAAAGGAACACTTGAGTAATGGACACAGAGACAGGAGAGCAAATTTGTGTCAGACTGTAAGTGCCTAAAAACACAAAGAATATGTATTTGAGTGTCAGACCATTTTCTGAGAACTGTCTTCAAATCCTGCCATGATTCCCAATCAAGGAGCCTAGCCCAGTGGCTCATAACCGTAACCACAGCACTGAGGAAGTCTGAAGCAAGAGAATCACAAACTCAGGTTTCACTTGGGCAATTTAGCATGACCCTGTCTCAAAATAAAAATAAAAAAGGGCTGGGATGTAGCTCAGTGCAATGGCCCCAGATTCAATCCCAAATGCTACCAAAACGAGAAAATATCCCAACGGAGACTAAAGTCTAAATCCAGCATACTAAGTGGGCATTTTACTGTCTAAATGGCATCTATAATGAGTCATGGGAAGCTCTGAAAGAAACAGGAAATCTTGGATAGCCAGTGAGGCTTAATAAAAAAAAGAGAAAGGAATCAAAAGGGATTACCCAAGCTGGGTGACAGAGACGGACGGGAAGTATCCTTACATCATGACAAAACATGACAAAACAGATTATTAAGTCTCAGGCATCTTTCCTCTGTTTGCTCAGAGTTGGACCTTTGCCTAGCAGATAGTCGGTGCCAGATCTGCTCTTCAAGGATGAGAAGCACCAGAAGGGCCACACAATAAACCAACTTCCCTTGAACCACCATTATTCAAAGTGCAGACTGCAGTCCATTAAGGACTATGTAATCAACTTAGTGAGCGTGACAGAGTTTTAAAAGATGAAATCATACAGGGAAAATAGAACATAAAGTGTACTACATGTAGTAAAACATGCTTTTCTGCCTCTTAGTTAACTCAATATTTCAAACAAGTTAAATTTAAATTCAAATTACTTATTTTTAAGATGAAATATTTGAAGTCTTAACTAAAGTCATTATACATTTTAGTTTTGCTTCCTTTGAAATAAGAACATTATTATTTACTTTCTCAAAGAATTATTCTTGCTCAATACTTATTTCAAGTTATATGCCACATACTTCAGTACTACTCAAGAGTAAGATTTAAAAATACTTATGACATTAAACTAGGCAAACTGTAGGTGTAACAATTCTGCCAGCTAGTTAACCATAAGGTTTATATTGTTTAATTAACAAAACAGACACCCTATGCTTCATAAGGAATATTCTAATAGATTCACTCAACTTAGATTTCTTGAAGACTTTGGCAGAGAAGTTCCAAGAAGAAAGGACCAGGCAGGACTCTGAGCCATACATAAAATAACCAAATTTAGAAAACATCAATACTGTAATTTTCTTCTAAAATATAATGCAAATGTGTACACTATAATGCTGTCCAAAAATACTACTGGAAGATCTTACTTCTGAAGAGATAAAATTAATCAAAGTAAGTTTCAGATCAGAGAAAGTCTGAGACAAGAGAATTGTTGCAAGTTTGAAACCAGCCTGGGCTGCAAAGTGAGGTCAAGACCAACCTGAACTGCATAGTGAGACTGTCTCAAAAAGACCAAAAAAAGGAAGTTTAGTTTATCACACTTCTCAATTCCATGTACTGAAGTTTAAGAGCTCTGTACTAGCAATTTATTTTTTTATTACTTTTAATAAGAAATGACAATGTGAGTTTCAAAACACGTTAATAATACATTCCCAATAATTAATACAAGGCATATTGTTGTCCTCATTGTAGTTATACAGAGCAGAGGGTGTAGACATGATAAATATTCTAATGGTTATTAGTACAATAGATTTCTTCTCTTTGATCTAAGAGAAGGTAGTTGTATACATAGTCAAATGTTCCATAATTGCAATGTGTACTGGCAATTTAAAGTGCTAATATTTTCCCCTATTCCCCTTATATAAGTCTTCTGATTTATTTAATAAATTATTTACTAATTCAGAAAAAAATGCATTCTACATATTCATTCAAATGTTCCTTACAGTTCTCGGTAAGTATAACATAACCATAGGTTTTTTTGGTGTGTGTGCAGGGTCTTACTATACAGCTCAGACTCATAGTGATCCTCTTGTTTTCAGCCTCCCTAGTGCTCGGATTACAGGTGTGGGTCACCACACCTGGACTCCATTGCCACTCAGCATGCCCAGGGGATGGGGCTGGCACAGTATGTGGTGCCAGGGATTGAACCTTGGCCCCTGCGCTTTCAGAGTATTATTAAAGTATTATTATATCAGGGCTGGGTATAGCTCAGTGGCATAAGCACCTGCCTGGCAAGCACAAGGTCCTAAGTTCAATCCCTAGTACCACAAAAAAAAAAAAAAAAAAAAAAAAAAGGTTAAAAAGCTCAAAACGTTGATTTCTTGTTTTTTTATTTTGCTTTATTTTGTTGGGGTTTTTTGTTTTTTTGCTGGCTCAGCCCACCCTGAGGGTGGGGCTGGTTAGGCAGGTGGTACCAGGGATCAAACATCAAACTGTGATCCTCTGCCCTAAACTTGCTTAGCAGGCACTTTAGACCACTGAGCTATCTCGCAGACCCCAAAAGACTGATTTCTGTTTAGGCCCTAGTACTTACTCAAGGAGGAGCCATGTAGGAGTGCACAGTTGGGACAGTGATACAGGTCAATGTCAACAGCATGGTGCTCCTCTACTCCAACACAGCTAAAACAGAGAAAAATAAAGTCAATATGTAGACAAGTGGACAATCTAATATAATGCAAGGCTTGGAAGTGAACCGGGAATAGAAAAGAAGCTCATGAGCACATTTTGTACACCACAGAAACATACAAGGATAAATTTTAATCTCTGCTGTACATTCTTGCTACTTACCACTTGTGTGGAAGAATATACCCAAACATAGACTAAGTGAGTCAGTCTCAACAGTAGTGGAGATATCAGAAATACTATAATTATAAACCATCAAATCCCTAACCATTATTTGAATACCACTGTTACTGAATTACTGTCAATAAGAAATGACTCAAAAGTCATAATAAAAACCTGAAAACTATTTGCAAGCTAAACAATGAAAATGCTACATAAATTTGTAGGATGCAGAATCCACAAACAGAAATGTGTAACCTTAAATGAATGTTTTCTGTGGGGGGAAATGCTGAAATTACTGAGTTAAGCATGTTTCAACTGACAAAAAATAAGCCTCAGACATAGAAGCAAGAAGAGATGTATGACACAGAAAACGAACATGCTGCAGGGGTCAGGAGTTCAATTCCCTAGGCCTGCTGTACCAGCTCCACCCCAGGACCACTGAGATCAGGCATGGTGGCATATGCCTATAACCCTAGCTCTTGGGAGGCTGTAAATAGGCAGATCACTGTGAATCTGGTCTAATAGTGAGACCCTGAACACCCTGTAGATCCTTCCCTAAAGTACAAAAAAAAAAGGTAGAAAAGAAAAAAAGAAGAAACATGCAGCAGAGCATCAAAGAAAAACCTAATTACTGGAAAAAACAAACTGAACAAATCTTAGCAAGATAATAGACAACCAATATCAAGAATGAAGAAACCAAAATGAAACAATTCATTCTGCTGAATGAAGTACAAATGAGGGTATCATGAACAATTTATGCTGAGATGGAAAGTTCCAGACCCAGAGGACCCCTCAAGCAAGTTGTTTAAAATAGTCCAAGAGCAATATCCTACGGACTCATCTCAGGCCACGCACATGTGAGACTTCCTGCCCCATGCTTGCCCTCCTGATCTGCTCTAGACTTATCTCAGGCCACACGTGTGAGAATTCTTGCTCCATGCCAGCCAGCTGATCTCCAAACCCATCCCAGGCCTGGCTTGTTGTGTGGGGTTCACTCCCACAGGCTGCAGCAGGAAGAAGCTAAAAATACCAGCAGGAGCCAAGCTGGGCACGTCTGGATGAATTCAAACTTGGCAGATTGGGACCCAGTAAGCTGAGACACTTTGCAGGACCCAGATCTATGGGAGTGTCTTTTCTCTTCCTCTTGATCTACAGAGGGCAACAGGTAATTGGGTGAACTAGCCTGCCTGGAAAACCCCAGGTACATCAAGGGAAGGTAATCAGACAGAAGTTAAATGAACTAAATTAAATACAAACTCCCTTGGGGCTGGAGAGATAGCTCAGTAGAATAAGCACTTGCCTGGCAAGTGCAAGGTCCTGAATTCGATCCCCAGTACCTAAAAAAATAAATTAAATAAACACTCCCAATTTAATGTCTGCTTAGCTACACAGACATAAAGTTTGCTTTTAATGTGTAAAATACAAACTTGTTAGCTACAGAAGCTTGCCAACTGCTAAATATCACTACCCATCATTAGTGCTCCTAACTGCAGTTCTGTAAATATGAAACTATAAGTGCCTTAACCATATAATCTCTTTTGGGTAAGAATTATACTAAAGGTATAATTGCACCAAGCTCTACACCAAAGGTCAGCGGTCGGTGACATATAAAATGACAAAGAGAAGGAGCAAAATGCAAAGTCAGTCCCTGAGCCCACCCAAAACAAATACAGGAGAGACTAGCATAGAAGAAAATGGAAATCACACATCTGAAATCTCTCAACCAATAGCATCAGAAGTAAAGAAACAACTGCAGAAAAGTATAGAGGAAATCAAATCAGAAGTAGCCTCTGAAGTAAAAAAAGAAATCTCTGAATTAATAGCATTTGAAATAAAGAGACAAAAAACAAGTGCAGAGTGGTAAAGAGGAAATTAGATAAAAAATAATTTCTGAAGCAAAAGAAGAAAGGATAACCATAGTGAAAGAATTAATAACTGCTTCTAAAGAAGATACTAGTAAAAAGAGGAGATTAGAAAAAATGAATTCCTTGAATGAGCAATATAGATAGATTTTTTTTTCCAGAACCAGGGATTGAATTCAGGCCCTTATGCTTGCCAGACAAGCGTTTATTCTATTGAGCTATCTCCCCAGCCTCTTGAATGAGCAATATAGGAGAGAAACAAATCACATGAAGCAGACTCAAAGAGATACACAGGAACGTAAAACCTCAAATACAAGCTGGCAGAACTGTCTGAATGAGAGTAAAGATAGAGTTGCAAATCTTGAAGGCACTGTTGCAGCTAGTGAAAAGGTAAGAAAGGATCTCTTAAAAACAGCTAGAATGCAAGCAGAAATAATTCAACAATATACAAGGTGATGCAAAAATGAACAATGTGAAATTAATAAGCATCAATGAAAAAGAAGTGAATACAAATAGCATTAAAAAAAGTATGGACAAAGGTAATAGCAAAAAACTTCCCAAATATGAGAAAACAATCAGACATTCAGTAACTGAAGCATACAGAACTTCAAATAACATCAACCTGACTAAAAACACATTCAGACATATAATAGTCAAGATCCCATAAATCCAACACAAGAATAACACACTAAAAGCCACTGGAGAAAAGAAACAGATGACATTTAAAGGAAAATTCATCAGAATAACAGCACATTTCTCTTCCCAAACTATGAAGTCAAGAAGAACATGGAGCAGAGTACTATAAGTCCCTCATGAAAACAAATTCCAGCCCAGGCTGCTATACCCTGCAAAACTCTCAAGTTTCATGGATATGTAAAATACTTCCAGGACAAAGAACAACTAAAGAACTTCATGATGACAAAGCCAACCCTACACAGACTACTAAAAGATATTCTAGAGGGGGACCAACATGACCAGAACTCCATGAATGAAAATGGAAAGAATCCACCCAACAAGGCAAACAATTAAACACAGGAGATAAATGGGTAAACAATAGCAGTAAATAACATGGCAAGCATAAGTCAGTACATCTCAATTATAACCATCAATGTAAATGGTTTCAATTCACTAATTAAAAGAAGTAGACTGGCACAGTGGATTAGGAAGCAAAACCCAATAATATACTATATACAAGAAACACACTTAATTCATAAAGAAAGGAAAGTTAAAGGATGGAAAACAATACTACCTGCCCCAACACCTTATAAAAAAGCAGGGGTAGCAATCCTATTATCAGACAATCTCAACTTCAAACCAAAAATGAACAAATGAGATAAACAAGGCCACTGCATACTGGCTGGGACAAAAACTCAAGACAAAAAGATAACACTCATAAATGTATGTGCACCCAACATGGGAGCACCCAGCTACATGGGACAAATCTTAATGGGCACGAAAATTTTAATATCTATATTTTTTTCCTTGTGGGACCAGGGTTCAAACTCACGACCTTGCACTTGCCCAGCAGGCACTTGTGCCTCGGAACCATCTCCCCAGCTCCCTGAAAATTTTAATATCTAATGCCACAATCCTAACAGGAGACCTTAACACTCCCTTATCCCAAAAAGGTAAGTCAATCAGACAAAAAATTAGCAAAGAAGTAACAGAATTGAACCAGTACTTGGAACAAATGGACTTAGTGCACATATACAGAATGTTACAGCCAGCCACTTACGAATATGCATTTTTTTTCAGCTGCACATGGGACTTTTCTAATAGACCACATACTAGTCGATAGGTCGTGCTTAATTAAGTACATGCAAGAAAACAGAAGTTATTCCATGCACATTATCTGACCACAGTTCAATGAAACTGGAAATAAATGACAAAAAATGTTATAAAAACCCATAAACACATGGCAATTAAGCAGTACTCTCTTCAGCAACCAATGGGTGACAGATGAAATTAAACAGTATCTACAATTTAAAGAAAATTCAACTGAATTGAGAAGATACAACTCTCAATAACCCAATAACAGCCAATGAAATATAAAATATAATAAAAAAAAACTACCTATAAAGAAAAGTTCATGTCCTGATAGATTCACCACTGAATTCAATAAGAAATTCACAGAAGGTATAATCCCAATACTCCTCAAATTCTTCAATTAAATTTATTATATGTTGTTTCTTATGTTTGTTTGTTTGTTTTTAATTGGAACTGGGGATCAAATTCAGGACCCTGCACTTGCCAGGCAGGCACTTGTGTCCCTGTGCTATCTCCCTGACTCTCCTTCAATTAAATTGAAAGCAAACAATCCTCCCAAAATCATTCCTGGAGGCAAGTATTACACTGGTACCAAAACCAGAGACAGATGCAACTAAAAAAGAGAACTGCAGGCCAATCTCTCTCATGAACATAGGTGAGAAAATCCTCAATAACATCCTTACAAATAGAGTACAGCAAATTATTAAGATTATACACCATAGGGGCCTGGCGGGATGGCTCAGTGGTCTAAAGCGCCTGCTTGGGAAAGCTTGGGCGGCTTCAGGGACCGCGGTTCAATCCCCGGCACTACATGCTGCGCCAGCCCTGCCCTCTGGGGGGCAGGCTGAGCCGGCCATAAAAATGAGTGAATAAACAAACAAAGGTTCTGAAACAAGAATAAAAATAATAAATAAAATTTTAAAAATTCTTAATAAAAAAAAAAGATTACACATCATGACCACGTAGGATTCATCCCAGGGATGCAAGGATGGTTCAACATATGCAAATCTATAAATGTAATATACTATACCAATACAGCCAAATCCAAAAACCACACGATCATCTCAGTTGATGCAGAAAAGGCTTTTAACAAAGCCCAACATTCATTCATGTTCAAAGTCCTACAGCAAATTGGAATAGATGGCCTCTATCTCAATCTGATAAAAGCCATCTATGACAATAGAATGGCTAACATAATTTTTTTTTTGTCTTTCAGAGACAGGGTTTCCCTATGCAGTTCAGGCTGGCCT
Source organism: Myocastor coypus (assembly GCA_004027025.1). Taxonomy (NCBI): domain Eukaryota; kingdom Metazoa; phylum Chordata; class Mammalia; order Rodentia; family Myocastoridae; genus Myocastor; species Myocastor coypus. The sequence goes on from PVJA010015044.1 coordinate 11,470, forward strand.
TGAGCTCACTTTTGTAGCCCAGGCTCGAACTCACACCAATCCTCCTGCCTCAGCCTCCCAAGTGCTGGGATTACAGGCGTGCGCCACCATGCCTGACTGGCTAACATAATTCTAAATGGAGAATAACTGAAGTCTTTTACTCTCAGATCTTGTACAAGACAAGGATTGCCTCTATCACCACTCCTACTCAGTATAGT
>PVJA010015044.1:11766-46250 GCA_004027025.1 Myocastor coypus
AAAAAAAAAAAAAAAAAAAAAAAAAAAAAAAAAAAAAAAAAAAAAAAAAAAAAAAAAAAAAAAAAAAAAAAAAAAAAAAAAAAAAAAAAAAAAAAAAAAAAAAAAAAAAAAAAAAAAAAAAAAAAAAAAAAAAAAAAAAAAAAAAAAAAAAAAAAAAAAAAAAAAAAAAAGAGAAGCTCCAAATTAATATGCAAATTCGATAGCATAGCAGGATACAAAGTCAATACTCTAAAGTCAACAGCATTCCTCTACAAACACACTTAAGAGAGAAATTAGAGAAACAATACCTTTTATAATAGCACAGGAAAAGAAATACCTAGGAATTAATCTAACTGAAGAAATAAAAGATCTATTCAATGAAGACTACAGTACTCTGGAAAAAAGAGATCATAGAGGATTTCAGAAGATGGAAAGATATACCCTGCTCCTAGATAGGAAGAACCAACACACAAAGATAGCTATACTCCCAAAATTGTTATACGGATTTCATTCAATCCCAACCAAAATACCATCAGCATATCTCACAGACCTAGAGAAATCATTCCTACAATTTATTTTGAACCACAAAAGACCTAGAATAGCAAAGGCAATCCTGGGCAACAAAGACAAGGCAGAAGGCATTACAATTTCTGACTTAAAACTATACTACAAAGCTACTGTGATAAAATCACCATGGTATTGGCAAAAAAAAAAAAAAAAAAATAGACCTGAGGATGAATGGAATAGATTAGAAGATACAAAAGCAACTACAAACACACTCAGCCACCTTGTCTTCAAGAAAGGGGCCAAATATGTTTACTGGGAGAAAGATAGCCTTTTTAACAAATAGTGCTAGAAAAGCTGACTCTCTACATTGCCAAAAACTAAAACTTGACCCAAGCCTATCACCATGCACTAAACTAAAGTCAAAATGGATTAAAGATCTAAATATTAAACCAGAAACACTAAATCTCTTGGAAGAGAAAATAGGAGGAAATCTTGAAGATATTGGGGTAAGCAAGCAGTTCACGGACAAAAATTCAACTGTATGTGAAAGAATTAACAACTGGGACCTCCTCTTACTGAGAAACTTTTGCACATCAAAAGAAATTATCAACAAAGTGAAAAGAGAACCCACAAATTAAAAAAAAATTTTTTTTTTTCTGGGACTGGGGTTCAAACTCACGACCTTGCACTTGCCAGGCAGGCACTTGTGCCTCGGAGCTATCTCCCCAGCCCTTAAAAAAAAATCTTAACACGTACTCATACAAAAGTCTTCTATCTAGAATTTGTAAACAACTAAAAAACATTAAGGCCCCAAAATTTAAAGACCCAATCCAGAAATGGGCATCTGAGATGAACACACACTTCTCAGAGGAAGAAATACTAGAAGCTAATAAATATGTGAAAAAATGCTGCACATCACTAGCCATTCATGAGATGGAAATTAAAACACTGAGATACCATCTCACTCCAGAAAGAATGGCTAGCATAAAGAAATCAACCAACAACAAATGTTGGAGAGGCTGTGTGAAAAAGGAATCCTTCTCTGCTGCTGGTGGGAATGTAGACTGTTGCAACTATTATGGAAATCAGAGTGAAGACTCTTTTAAAGAACTGGGGCTGGAAATCCCATTCAATCCAGCTATCCCCTTATTGGGAATTTTCCCAGAAGAGCTGAAAACACCATATCATAGTGATATTTGTGCACCCATGTTTATAGCAGCACAATTTGTGTTAGCCAAATCTTAGAAACAACCAAAATGCTCCTTCGCCTGAACAATGGATGAAAAAGATGTGTTTTTATATAATGGAGTATTACTCAGCTGTAAAGAATGATAACTCAAAGCCTTCATATATAAGTGGACCTATCTTTTTTATTTTTTTTTTTAGGGTCTCACTACTGAGTCATAGTCATATGTTTGTACCTCCCAAGGGCTGGGATTACAGGCATGTGTCACCATGCCCAGTCTCATCGGCTCAGTGTGCTCTAGAGCAGGGCTGGCGTGGCACAAGGGGCCAGGAACTGAACCCTGGCCCCTGCGCTTCCTCTAAGCAAGCACTAAATCCACTGAGCTATACCGCCAGCCCTATAAGTGGACGTATCTTGAACATATACTTATAAGAGAAATAAACCAGGCCTATGTGTATAAATATCATAAAGGGGATAGCTGGTAGAATTTGCACCCTGACTAACTATATATACTGATAACTGTGAACTAAGCAAATACACTGAGGATAGCAATGTGTAATCTAAAACCATGCTTGGAATACTTATCACTCTGTCCTTCTAATTAGGCACTACTTCTAATGTCATATCAATTATGGTTATACTCTCTCTCAAGTAAATGTTTGTTTCAAAATAAAAAGAAAGAAAGAAAGGGGACCAGAGGGATGGCTCAGTGGTCTAGAGCGCCTGCTTGGGAAGGCTTGGGCAGCTTCAGGGACTGCAGTTCGATCCCTGGCACCACATGCTGTGCCAGCCCTGCCCTCGGGGTGGGCTGAGCCAGCCATAAAAATGAGTGAATAAACAGACAAAGGTTCTGAAACAAGAAAAATAAAATCAAATTAAATTAAATTAAAAAAAATAAAAAAAGAAAGAAAGACAGACAGACAGACAGACAGAAAGAAAGAAGGAAGGAAAGAAAGAAAGAAAGAAAAGAAAAGAGAATATGAGACAAGGAAAACAGGCCATAGAAGTGTAATGTTACAATTCTGTAAATGGTTAAGTTGCTAAATCTCTGTGTAACAATGCACAATTTTTTTCACATTCCATAGGGATTTAAAGTTGGGTGTTTTTTGTTTTGTTTTGTTTCTTTGTCTGTCTTTTTGAGACAGGGTCTCACTATGCAGTTCAGACTGGCCTTGAACTCACTTTTGTAGCCCCAGCTGGTCTCGAACTCACACTGATCCTCCTGCCTCAGCATCCCAAGTGCTGGGATTACAGACATGAGCCAATGGATTTAAACTTCAGAATATCAACAACTGACAGAAAATAACTTGTTTTATGTTATCAAGGCATTTGATATTTAGAAAGATAGTGATGTTTGGCTCAAGTGTCTCTGTTATAGGGAATAATATCATTAAGCTTCTCTTCTGGAGGGTTAACAACTTAAGTTGGTAAACCAAATAATTAGAGAAAAAGAAGGGATACAAGAATAGCCAATATTTTGGCTCTAACCCTTCAAAGTCAGTGAGGATACAGGACATAAAAGAACTTGTACTGTAAAGGCCTATAACTCAGTGGAGTCCCAAATTTCCTGTTCAAGGAGATTATGGGACCATAGAGGAAAGTGAACAATGATGTATAGTGTGCCTAAGGGGAGTCACCTACAGAGAAAACATTCTCTCAGGCTTTCCCAGAGAGTAAATTGGCCAAGCAATGGCTGTGATTCATCCAGATGGCTGACACTGACAAAAGTTCTGCAAACCACAGTACATGGTTTCAGGGTAAATCCTGAGGGGGACTTGACTGACCTTGTCAGATACAAAAGTTACATTTTTTGTTATACAGGTCTTAACCATCCAGCAGAAAAGTTTAGCCACGAAGTATAAAAAGTAAAGCCATATTAACATGCTGAATTGTAAAAGACTCAAGTCAACAGCTTCCAACATTGTCAGTTCTGCTGATAACACACTATTATTATGGACTATTGAACTATACATAAAACTACTTTCTCTTAGTTCAATGAGAACATTTGTACTAACAGTGTTTAGAAAAGTTATGTCTGCATCTTATACTCTGAACAATTACTATGAAGACAACAATATGCATTGTGGCACTTGTTTTTTGGTTTGGTTTTTTGTTTGCTTATTTGTTTGTTTTAGCACTTATTCTACTGAGCTATCTCCCCAGCCCCAAAAATATTCATTGTATTAACTATTATGGCTGTCCTACTAACCTGTTCTGAAACTGTCTCATTGTTCTTTCTTTTTTCATTAAAATTAATAAAATAAAATAATTTTTTAAAAAAGAAATTTAAAAAAATTTTAAATACAAAGAAAAGTAGCTGGGGAGATAGCTCAGCTCAGTAGCATAAATGCCTACTGGGCAAGTGCAAGATTCCAAGTTCAAGTACATGCCATGCTGGCCCCAGCAGGGTGAAGCATGCCTTTAATCCCATTGCTGGGGAGGCTGAGATATGTGGATCACTCTGAATCCAAATTGTGTAGTGAGACTCTGTATCAAAATAAAATAAAATTTTTAAAAAAGAAATAAAGAATAAGGTGAATTTAATGAAATTATAAATATTTTTATTTTATAAAAGATGCAATAAAGAGAATGAAAAATCAGTGAGTAAGAAAAAATACTTGCAAAAGGCATTTTATAAAAGAGATATTGTCAAATATATGTCTATAAATATAAACGTGAAAATGTCAATTAAAATGGGGAATAAATAAATAAATTTAAAAATAAAAGTCAAATCATAAATAATTTTAATATTATATAAAAGCTGTCCTAGAGAGTAGACAAAAGAATTATTCCCTAACTCATGTTGTAACAGTACAACCTTGGTAGCAACCTTTGGAAAGGATGGGGCCAAGCCACTCTCACTTAGCAGCAAAGATGCAAGTATCACGCTGACTCACTCCTATAAATGCAAGGTGGCTTAGAACGCTAAAAATTCTAATTAGTGAAATGAACCACATTAATAGATCCCAAATTTTTTGGGGGGAGGCAGTACCAGGATCAAACTCAGGACCTTGCACTTGCCAAACAGGCACTTATGCCACTTAGCTATCTCCCCAGCCTTCCTCCAAAACTTAAACATTTTAAAAGATTTGGGCAAGTATTTGGTAGAAGTCAGTATTAACTTTGGTTATAAAGCAAACAAACAAAACCCCATAGCAAACAGTAGAGGCTACTTCCAGAATGTAATAAAAGGTGCTTTTAAAAAGTCCTATATAAGTATGAAAGCAGTTACTGTTATATTAAGACCACAACAACAATGTCTGTCATCACCACTTCTGATAAATACCATACCTGAGGAACAAGATGTTATAGTAAAATAAGAAAAAGAATTAAAAGGCATAAGGATTGGAAAAGAAAAAAGCTGCCATCTACATAGGCAGTGGTTACACAGGCAGAAAAAAAAAAAAAAAAAAAAAAAAAAAAAAAAAAAAAAAAAAAAAAAAAAAAAAAAAAAAAAAAAAAAAAAAAAAAAAAAAAAAAAAAAAAAAAAAAAAAAAAAAAGATCATGTATCTAGCAATAATTGCTAAAATAAAGAAGAAAAAAAAAGACTAAGGAAAGAGGGTCACTGCAAGTTTGAGGTCAGCATAGGCTATATACTAAGCTCAAGGCCAGTCAGAACTACCCTAGGAGACCCTGTCACAAAAATAAATAAATAAATAAATAAATAAAATAATGAAAACATTGTTACAAACTGCACTTTTAGGGCCGGGGAGATAGCTCAGGGATATAAGTGCCTGTCTAGCAAGTGCAAGGTACTAAGTTCGATCCTCAGTTCTGAAAAAAAAAAAAAAAAAGATGGAACAAACAGTACTTTTACTACACTAAAAAGTAATTGTATTTCCATATACCAATATTTCCATGTAGCGACAATATAAAGCTTAAAGATGAAATAAAACAACATGTACAACTACATTTTTAAAAATTAAGTGGGCAGGCAAAGTGGCACAGGCATGTACTAATCCCAGCAGTCAGGAGGAAAAGGCAGGAGGATCACTCAAGTTCAAAGCCAGTCTACACTATATAGTGAGATCCTGTATCAAAAGAAAGAGCTCTTTCCCTTCTTGCAAGATGGTGGGTGAAAAAACTGAAAAGCCAGACACTAAAGAGAAGAAACCCAAAGCCAAGAAGGCTTCTGCCAGTGATACTGGTAAAAGGGTAAGGTAAAGAAGGCAAAAAAAAGTCCAAGAAGGGGCAGCCCCACTGCAGCAGAAATCCTGTTCTGGCAAGAGGAACTGGCAGATACTCCCGATCTGCTATGTATTCTAGAAAGGCTTTGAACAAGAGAAAAGTACACAGCTGCTAAATTGAAAGTTGAGAAGAAAAAAGAGAAAGTTCTTGCTACCATCACAAAACCAGTCAGTAGGGACAAGAATGGAGGTACCCAGGTGGTTAAGCTTTGAAAAATGCCTAGATACTACCTTACTGAAGATGTGCCCCCAAAGCTCTTGAGACACAGCAAGAAACTGTCACAGTCAGCACATGAGGAAACTTCAAGCTAGCGTCACTCTTGGCAACACCTTCTCATCCTCACCAGGCATCACAGAGGCAAGAGAGTGGTCTTCCTGAAGCAGTTGGACAGTGGCTTATTACTTGTGACTAGGCCTCTTTCTCTATGAAGAACACACCAGAAGTTTGTTATTACCACTTCTACAAAAATGGATATCAGCAAAGCAAAAATACCCAAACACCTAATTGATGCTTGCTTCAAGAAGAAGCAGCTGGGGCTGGGTAGATAGCTTCGTGGCACAAGTGCCTGCCTGGCAAGTGCAAGGTCGTGAGTTTGAACCGTGGTCCCACAAAAAAATAAAAAATAAAAAGCAGCAGCAGCAGCAGCAACAGCTGTGGAAATTCAGACACCAGCAGCGTGAGATCTTCAACACTGAGAATGAAAGATACCAGATTTCAGAGCAGCGTAGATAGATTAGAAAGCAGTGGATTTAACAGATTTTAGCAAAAATCACCGCTGTTCCTCAGCTTTGATTCATTTTTGCTCTGACAAATGGAGTTTATCCTCATAAATTAGTGTTCTAAATTTCTTACTAAGAACCTAATTAAATAACTGATACATTTTGAAAGAAAGAAATCAAGTGACACTACAGTAATTTTAACAAAAACTATGCAAGCCTGCTTTAAGGGAAATTATAAAGCGCTACTGGGATAGTTTAAAGAACATTTAAATAAAGGGAGATTTCACATCAAAATTATGTAATATAAAGTTTAATAATGTAAAGATATAAACTATTCTCAAAGTGGTTTGTAGATTCAATGAAACGTCAATCAAAATCTTTGGAACCTGACAAGCCAGTACTAAAACTGATGTGGAAATGTGAAAGGCCAAGAACACAAAGGAAGGCAGGTATCCCCAAAGGGAGAAAGTTGCTAGTAGGGATCAAGGCTTATTTCCAAGCTACACGAATCAAAGTAATTCAGAACAGATGGCAAGGCTCACAAACCATGGCACATACATGCGGACACGTATGTGTAACACAGAGTGCTACAGAGCACACAGCAAGGAAAAACTTTCAACAAAGGGTCCTGAGAAACATTTTCTACATCTGTGTAGGAAACAGAATAAAATTAGACACCCCAACCTACAACACAAAATTTTATTCCAAAATAGATTATAAATTTAGACACAAACCAAAAAGGAAAGAACAAAGGTTTATATCGCAATACAGAAAATATATTTTCTGGCAGAAAGAATTATCTTAATCCAAATACAAAACAAAACTAAAAATACTGGCCATAAGGGGAAAAAAACTAGTCATTTGAGCCATATTAAAATAATTTCTGTTCACTAAAAAAAAGAAATAAGCCAGAATGAATCGTTAAAATAGGGATAATCACCAAAGAAATTATACTCAGATTATAATGAACGCAATAAGGTGGAAGAAGAGGAAGCATCAGCACCCAACAAGAAAAACAGGCATATCATAGCCTCATCATATCAGGAAATCCAAGGGGCTAATACAAACATGGGATATGTGGGACTTCACAACTGGAAGAAATAGAAAGTAAAACCACAGTGTATCCACTAGATTAGCTAAGACTAAAATGTCTGATGATACTAAATGTTGATGGTGATAAGCAACAGGAACTTTTGTACAGAAACTGGCTGGACTATAATTTGGTACAGTCATTTTGGAAGACAATTTTGTAACCTAAGTAAAAAATTATGTTTTTTTATGATCAAGCAATTCTTCTTTTACATAAATATACCTTAAATAAACTCATGCACATGTGCACCAGGACACCTACCTATATAGAAATGGTTTGTAGAATGAATCTTTATATCTAATATTCTATCAATAGTAAAGTCAATAAATTACAGTACAGTACATTCCCATAATAGAATTCTGTACAGCAATGAAAATGTAAGAACTCTATATCCCTGTGCAATAAGTGGATTCTATAAATTAATACATGTTATTTTTCTAAAAATACATAAAATACACACAGTATTAGTATTTTGTATATATATTTCAAAAGTAGGGGAAAGTGTTTAGGGACAATAAAACTATTCAAAAGAAAGGATAAGTCAGGCATGATGATGCATACCTATAATCCCAAGGCTCAGGAGGCTGAGGCAGGGCGCCAGCCTGAGCTATATAAGCAAGTGCAAGGCCAGCCTGTACTACATAGTGACTCTGTCTCAAAAAACCGAAACTGAAAAAGAAAGGAAGAGATGTATCACAACAGCAAAACAGAGGTTTCCTCTTGGAAGTTGTGATCTGTAAAAAATGAAGTGGTCCTTGATGACTGCTATTACATGGGCTTATATTTTATAATTATTCCATTATGTCATAGATATTTCTGTATTGTTATTTCACAATTAAAACACATTAAGGGTAAAATTTTATCTATAACTGTACTGGTTGATATACTGTGTCAACTAAATAACTTAGCAGGGGATCAGGGTCCCCACTATGTAAACATTCTGATCCTATGCCAAAAGGGCACAGAGAAGCTGTAAGTGCTATACCTATTCTAGGGCAGGTTGCCTGCTTACAGTATAAGGGAGGAAAAGAAGTTTGCATTCCTCTTTGCTGCTGTTGTTCTTGCTGTTTTCTGCAACTTTGAACTGTTGCCCCTCAGCATGCCTTGGAGCCACCTGGTTATGGACTGAACCCTCCATCAACCGTGAGCTAAATAAACTGTTCCTCCCTTAATTTTGGGTGTTGGGTATTTTGTCTCAGCAACAAGAGAGAAAAGTAATGGAGACAATAATCATGTAGAAAAATAACCAACAAAACTCTTGAGCTATATATTAATGCAGTAACTACAATGACATGTCAAGTACTGTGAACTTTGGTGACCTCTGTATACCCCAAATGAGGCAGAGCTACCTGAATACTCTTAACCAATATGCTACTCTGAGACCTCAGAATCTGAAGACAGCCTAATCTGAGCAAGTCTAAAAAGTCTAAACCAACTAGATGTGAAAAAAATAACATGACTTTTTTTTTTTTTTTTTTTGCAGGACCGGGGTTCAAACTCATGACCTTGGACTTGGCAGGCAGGCACTTGTGCCATGGAGCTATCTCCCCAGCCCCAATATGACATATTATGAATAATGAATGCACATAACTGTACCAAAAAATACACTTTTGGGCTGGTGAGATGGCTCAGCGGTTTAAAGCACCTGCTTAGGCAAGCTTAGGCAACTGCAAGGGACTGCAGTTCGATCCCCAGCACCACATGCTGTAACAGCCCCCATCCCCAGATGCAGGCTGAGCTGGCTATAATATAAGTAAATACATAAAATAAAGTTTAAAAAAAGAAAAGAAAAGAAATACACTTTGCCTCTCAGCAGAACTGAAATGTACTGCAGTTGTCCAATTAGAATTGAAAAAGAAAGTGATTATGCTAGTTCTGTTTAAAGTTTGTTTGTTTGCTAGTTTGTTTGTCTGGGGTTGTGGTGCTGGGGATGAACTCAGGGCCTCAGGTATGCTAGGCAAGTGCTGTACCACTGAGTCACTCTCTCTCCCACCCCTGGCCATCTTACTTCTATGACCCAAAGAAAAGGTTAAGAATCACTGGATTCACACTTCCTGATCTCAAAATTTACTAAAAGCTACAGTAATAAAGACAGTGTGGTATGGCATAAAGAAGAAACACAGAGATTAAGGAAACAGGATATCCTGAGCCCTGATCAGAATATAGTTTCAATTTTAAAAAATAAATGAATAAAATAAAAACACCATACAAAGTACAAAAGAAAAGAGAAATAAAATTTAGACTTCACACTATGGTCTGAAGGCTTGCTTTCTCAGCTTACTTTGATGTGAGATTATCACCTGAGTAGGGAAACAGGTTGAAAGATGTGAGAAAAGAAAGCATGAAGTAGTTGATCTGGAGAATGGAAGACCAAGAAACTCAAAAACACTGCTAGCCACTGTTGGAAATCACCCAAGGCTTGTTACAACACACTGCAAACTATCTCTACACTTTTTCTATTGAAGTAATGAGATTTACTTCAGTAACATTCAATCATATTGGGAGTCTAGGCAGGAAGGATAGGCCCATCCAGATTTGGGATTTTTTTAAGTAAAAGTTGGAAAGGTTTGAGGATATTTACCAGAGAGTTAATATAATGATGACCCATGAAATTTAAGATGGAGTAAAGAGGGGCCGGGGAGATAGCTCCATGCCATAAGTGCCTGCCTGGCAAATGCAAGTTTGTGAGTTCGAGCCCCGGTCCCGCAAAAAAAAAAAAAAAAAAAAAAAAAAAAAAAAAAAAAAAAAAAAAAAAAAAAAAAAAAAAAAAAAAAAAAAAAAAAAAAAAAAAAAAAAAAAAAAAAAAAAAAAAAAAAAAAAAAAAAAGATGGAGTAAAGAGGTGCAAAGACAGAAGAACATAGTGAGGAAATGCTCTGGCTGTCAGAACTCAGTAGAAAGCCTTGAGCAAGTGATATGCAAGGAGCAAAATTTACTCTCAGAGTAGAATACTTATAATTTGACACACCTGAGGTAGTTTCATCTGGAACAGAGATAAAGTGTGGAAACAGCACAGCTATGAGGAGACAGATAGAATGATGACTACAGATAGATCAGAGGACATGTGAGAACCATTTCTCCATTCATGAAATGGTTCAAAACTAAAATTCTTTCATTTAGAAAGTGAATGCTCACTGCTATATTCCCTCCAGAATAGAAGTTCAAGGCCAGTCACCAATCTGGTGCTTCTGGAAGCTCATGCTTTGTCTTACCACACAATGGTGACACCTGACAGGAGAAACATGTTAAATGTGTCCTGAAAGACCTACAGCAGCTCTTATCATAAACTCATCTGTGAATATCTAAGATACTCAAACAAAAACAACTCACCCAAGGCCTCATAAAAAGAGAGCATAAGAGACAGTCTAAGTAGCCAAAGGTCACTCTCGGCAAACCTGGCCATCAATCCTCAAAAATCCCTGAGTTCCTCTGTCAAGCGTCTCTTCAACCAATGTAGTCTGATCTATGAAAAAGGCAGCGATGTTTTCAGGATTGGTAAATTCTCACTAACTTCCGGAACATGCACAGCTACATTTATTTTGAAACTTCAACACATAGCCAATTTGGTAAATCAGTTAAATAATTAAAGTTGACAGGGCCAGGGATATATCTTGGCAGCATAAGCACCTGCCTAACAAGTGCAAGGTCCCAAGTTTGATCCCTAGTATCCACCCCCCAAAAAAAAAATTGATAAACAGCCTGAATATAAAAAAATAAGTCATTGAAATTGATCTAGAAATATAATTTTAGCCAGGTGTGGTGACACATGTCTATAATCCCAGCACTTGGGAAGCTGAGGCAGGACTATTGCCCTGAACTACAAAATGAGACCCTATCTCAAAAAAAAAAAATAAATAAATAAATTATGCCACAAAAGTTGAATGTCCAGATCTTGGAAGGGCACTAAAGAATTACTAAACATGGGGTTGGGAATATAGCTCAGCAGTGCAGCACCTGCCTGGCAGGTAAGTGGTCCTAAGTTCGATTCCCACTGCCCACAAAAAAATTACTAGGATTGGAGAAATATCTTAGTGGTCTAAATGCCTGCCTGGCAAGTGCAAGGATGTGGGTTCAATCCGTGGTACTGTGTAGACCTGAAACCAGATGTGAAGGTACATGCCTATAATCCCAGAACTGAGGAGGCTGAGACAGGAGGATCACTACAAGTCCAAGCTGTGTAGTGAGACCCTGTACCAAATGAATAAAAGATTTTTTTAAAAAGATTACTAAACTTCAGTTTCTTTCAGAGAGGCAACTTCTTACTATTTTTTATCAAGCTACTCCTGCTACCTCTTCTTTGCCCCACAAAGAGCCTTCTACAATCATAATAGTTTTAACAGGTGTATAAAAAGTAAATTCAGGACACACAAAATGCACAATGTAAAAGCAAATGTCTAAGAATCACTTTCAAGCTTGGTGGTGCAAAGCTTTCTTTAGTCTTTTCCACTCCATTTATTTCTTTCCTTAAAATACAAATCATCTCTTTCTTCCTAACAGCAAAACATTCAACGTATATTAGGCCACTGTGCATGTGTGTGTGTGCACGCACACACACATATAGGGTCCCCCAATGAAGTGATAATCTGATCTTTGCTGCATGTCTTCCATTGATACAACAGCTTCAGTGCCATTTGGTGAGAGTGGCAGTGATGACTTTAGCACTTTCTATTGTCTTCATCTTTGGAAACTGTTGTTTAACTGTTTTGTTTTTTGTTTTTGTTTTGTTTTGTTTTGTTTTGTTTTTTTGGACACTTGATGACAATTAATTGAATTAATAACTAACCAGATTTCCCGAGGATCTGGCAAACTCCCCCAAGGATAATGTTCCCATTTATATGCTCTACTCTCCATGCCAGAAGAGTGGGTGGTCAAATTCTTTTTTTTTTTTTTTTCTTGTTTCAGAACCATTGTTTGTTTATTCACTCATTTTTATGGCCGGCTCAGCCCACCCCAAGAGCAGGGCTGGCACAGCATGTGGTGCCGGGGATCGAACCGCAGTCCTTGAAGCCGCCCAAGCTTTCCCAAGCAGGCGCTTTAGACCACTGAGCCATCCGGCCGGGCCCCCAAATTCTTACCATCAGTGAACCTCATTAAAAATACCTCTTGTTTCACATGCTTTCCCCATTCTTTGGCAAGCAGTCTTGCATACCCTCCCTAGTCTCTGACCCCAGTACAAACGCTTCTTTGGTGAAGCTTCCCTAAGAACCTGACAAGAAGTACTTCAACAATTTATTGATATGTATTTCTACTCATTTTGACCTAATATTGAGCTACTTTCTATACCATGAGTTTCCTGAGCTCCCTAGAATTGTGCTCATTACAAGTACATCATGATCCCAGTATTTTCTGTTGATTATTAACTTCTTGAAAACATACTAGAATAGTACGATAAAGATTTTTAAAAAAAAACTGTTCAGCTTGAATTTTTTAAGGAGTTGGTTGGTACAAGCAGGAAAAACAATAGGTGATAAAGGGAAATGTCCTTCAATGTATGAATTAGTAGATCTTTCTTTATATGGTAGAAGGGTGAAACAATGAAATTTATACATTTTCAATTTTGATTCAGTATAAATTTTCACCTTCATATAAAAAGTTCATTCCACCTAAAGCACCTGACTACATGACTGTCAGTTTGGCATTTGACAAGAGAGCTGTCATCATGTATACCTAAAGCCCACACTAGTATCAAAAATGAGAAGGGGAGCCAGATGTGCTGGCACATGCATATAATCCAAAAACTTTAAGAGACTGAAGCTAGTTGGTTTCCTGAGGCAGAAGGATCAAGGCCAGCCTGGAATGTATAGTTGGATGAAGCATAGTAGGGAGCAGCTGGCACTGGAAATTTTTTTTTTTTATTTTTATTTATTTATTTTTTTCTTCTTTCAGAACCTTTGTTTATTCATTCATTTTTATGGCCGGCTCAGCCCGCCCCAAGGGCAGGGCCAGCTCAGCATGCGGTGCTGGGGATCGAACCCTGGTCCCTGAAGCCGCCCAAGCTTTCCCAAGCAGGCGCTTTAGACCACTGAGCCATCCCTCCAGGCCCCTGGCACTGGAAATTGATCATAGGGAGGACAAGATGTCAGGGCCTAAAGCCATTAAGCTACCTCAGTCTTGAGAAAAACAACCTGCCTGGACAATTTTGACCATTTGTCACTAGACAACTTTGTATCTTGAGATACTAACCTTGTAAGAGTACAAATAAACACTCTTACTGTTTGCTGTTCTTGGGGTCTTTTGCTTATCAGGCAAACAGGCCTCCATCTAAACCCAGTTCTGATCTCTCATCTATCTTTTCCTAGGGCTGGCCAGATAGCTCAGCAGATTAAAGCATCTGCTTAGGCAGACTGGCATTGTGTATGGGCCCACACAAAGATGACTGAGACTGGGCATGGTGGCACACACCTATAATTTCAGCACTTGAGAGGCTGAAAACAGGAGGATCACTGTGAGTCTGATCTGTGTAGTGAGACCTTGTAGATCCTGTACTAAATACATAAAAAAAAAAATGTTTTTTAAAGAAAGAAAAACTTAAAAAATGAAAATGTTATCTTTTCCTTATTTCTGCTGCTGTTTCTTCCCTGGGGTACGGTGAGACATCAACACTATGAGACATCAAGCCGAGTGTGGTGGCTCACGCCTGTAATCCCAGCACTCAGGAGGCTGAGGCAGGAGGATCGGTGAGAGTTCGAGACCAGCCTGGGCTACAAAAGTGAGCTCAAGGCCAGCCTGAACTGCATAGCAAGACCCTGTCTCAAAAAGACCAAAAAAAAAAAAAAAAAAAAAAAACACTATGAGACATCAACAGGTCCCAACCAAAAGCATAGTGAGTTTAAGGGCACCCTAAGTTCAGGCTGGCATAGCAGAGACCCTGTCTAAAGGAAAAAGAAAAAAACATGAAGGGGAATAGTTTCTGAGGTGAATTCCAGGAACATGGAAGATAATTTACAGCTTGCTCTTCATTTTTTCTTGTCATCACTTAACCCTGGGATCAGCTTAGACACTGAGATAGCTACAGGTCAGACAAGGCTGGTCCAGTGTAGTTCCTTTCTACCAGATAACACGTGCCAACTGGCGTCAATATAAGGCACAGATTTTGAAACCAGAAATACTTGGTTTGATTTCTAGGTTTTTTTTAGTCATTCATTTGTTTATTTGTCTGTCCCAGCCCTTTCACTGCTTTTTATTTTATTGTGAGACATGGTTTCCCTAAGCTAGCCATCCTAGCCTGGAACATAGGATCCTCTTGCCCCATACCCCACCTACTTAGATTCAAGTGTGCTAATTTTGGGCAAGTTTTTTAATCTCCCTGAGCAGTTCCTAATATTAAACAGGACATTATACTCAGGAAGTAAAGACCAAAGGGTTGTCATGAGTTCGAGGCCAGTGGACTACAGAGAGACTCTGTGTCAGATGAAAGAATGAATGAATAAATAAATATATAAGACAATATATGTAAATATGTAAAGCATGGAGCCAGATATATAATAAGCAAAGGCAAAATAAATATATTAAGTAATAAATAGCAGTTCCTAACATTATTATTATTATTATTATTAGGTGTCAATCAGTACCTGGTAAACAGTTCATTAGCTGTGAAGTTTGAACCTAAGTAGGGAACTAGACTTTATGGAGGCTTAATATTTGTTTTTCCCAATAGCATCTCTTCAGAGCACACAACATATTTCTAAATGGCTATGCTATAGAGGTAAAAAAAAACAAAAAACTTTTTAATTTAATTTTTGATAGCTAAGTTGAGAAAAATACAGGCTACAGTATGTGTGCCTGTTCTGACTAATCTATCAGTAGCTGAGTGACTTTAAGTAGTTTATATTTTACAGTCTGGTTTTCTTTCTTAAAGTTTGTTTCCTCATCTGAGTAAAGGACAGAAATAAAAGCCCTTCCGGGGTCCAGCAGGATGGCTCAGTGGTCTAAAGCACCTGCTTAGGAAAGCTTAGGTGGCTGCAGGGACCGCGGTTCAATCCCAGGCACCACATGCTGCGCCAGCCCTGCCCTCAGGCCAGGCTGAGCCGGCCATAAAAATAAATAAATAAATAAACAAACAAAAGTTCTGAAACAAGAAAAAAATAAAAATAATTTTTTCTTAAAAAAAGAAATAAAAGTCCTTCTTCAAGGTATTAAGAAACTCAGTATACATAAGATGTTCAGAAGGAAACTACACAATAATTTTCCTTTTTTAAATCTAAAAGCCTTATCACCAGGTCTGGTGGTACAAGCCTGTAATCCCAGCACTCAGGAGGCTGAGGCAGGAGAACCACTGTGAGTTCAATGCCAGGATGGGCTATAAAATTAGCTTCAGACCAGCCTGAATTGCACAACAAGACCCTGTATCAAAAAGACATTAACGACTCGTCCCAAAGGCTAACACTAACAACAGTTCTACAAAGTACTGTCTATGGTCTCAAATTTAATCCTGAGGGGATTTGACCCTGGAAGATACAAAAACAAAACAAAACAACAAAAAAAAAAATGAATGTTTAGTTATGCAGGTCTTGCTTCGACTTGCCCTTGACCACCCAGCAAGAAAAAAAAAAAAAAAAAAAGTAATGTGGATTTAGAAAGGTTAATGTTTAGTTGTTTGATCAATCTTATATACCTATATGTATTAATCTAAACTGATCCGATGATGAAAATATGTAATATAACCATGGTTAAATTTAAACAATAAAAGAATTGAAAAAAAAAAAAAAGACATTATCAATGGAAAATGCCAATTTCAAGCTAAGTCTAAGATGTTTGATATTCAGAAAGGCAGTGAGTGATGTTATGATCAATTACCTAACATGAAGTTTCTCTGCTGGAGAGTTGAGAATGTAAGTTAACAGAAGAGAAATTGGAGAAAAAGAAGGGCTTTGAAGATAGCCAACATTTTGGCCCTAGCCCTTCAAGATCAGTGAGGACTTAGGACAAAAGAGACCCTGTGCTGTAACATCCCAAAACTCAGTGGTGTCCCAAATTTTCTGGTCAAGGAGATTTTGGGACCTCAGAGGAAAGGGATAAATGAAGTATAGTGTGTCTAAGGAGAGTCACCTAGAGAAAATATACTCTCTTAGGCTTGCACAGAAAGCAAACTGGTCAAGCAATGGCCATGACTCATCCCAATGGCTGACACTGACAACAGTTCTACAAAGCACTGTACATGATTCCAAGGTTAATCCTGAGGGGATTTGACCTTGGAAGATACAAAAGGTGAATATTTTGTTATACAGGTCTTGCTTTAACTTGCCCTCGATCACCAGCAGAAAAGCTTTATCATGAGGCATAAAATGCAGAGCTAGATTAGTAGGATGACCTGTAAGAGGCTTAAATCAACAGCCTTCAACATTGACAGTTTCACTGGTAACCCAATGCAAATAAGGAACACTGGACTATGTATACAACTACTTCCTCTCAGTTCAGAGGCAAGAATTTTTTTCTTTTTTTTTTCTTTCCTTACCAGTATTGATCAGAAAATTTATCATGTCTACATCCCATGCTCTGTATAACTATTATGAGGACAACAATATGCAATGTGTCAATTTATTGTGAATGTACTAACGTGTTTTGAAACTATCATATTATTATTTCTTATTAAAATTAAAAAACATTCAGGGGCTGGGGAGATAGCTCCGAGGCACAAGTGCCTGCTGGGCAAGTGCAAGGTCTTGAGTTCGAACCCTGGTCCCACAAAAAAAAAAAAAAAAAATCTAAAAAAAAAAACATTTGCGGGGACTGGGGAGATAGCTCAGGGGGACAAGCACCTGCCTGGCAAGTGCAAGATCCTGAGTTCAATCCTCGGTTTCACAAAAAAAAAAATAGTAATAATAAAATAAAATAAAATAATTTTTAAAAGACACCATCATCATCATCGTAATTACAAACATTACTTTGCTAACCTTTTGTAAAAATAAGATTTAAAGGGGCCAGTGAGATAGCTCAGGGGCACAAATGCCTGCCTGGCAAGTGCAAGGTCCTGAGTTTGATCCCCAGTTCCACAAAAAAAAAAAAAAAAAAAAAAAAAAAAAAAAAAGGCTTATGAATTGGTTCAATCAGTCATCATTGCTACTAACCATGTACTAGGATGCAACAGTCATTTTCGCTTATAAACTGTAAATGAGAGCTGGCCAAATAACCCAGCACACTAAAGTGCCTGCTTAGGCAGAGCTCAGCAGCTGGGGCTTGATCCCCAGCATGCTGTGCCAGTCCCACTCCCAGGGCACACTGAAACAGTGACTGAGGCTGGGCATGGTGTCCTACGCATGTAATCCCAGCACTTGGGAGGCTGAAAATAAGAGAATCACTATGAGTCCGATCTACGTAGTGAAATCCTGTAGTCCCTATAACCTGTAGACCTTGTACTAAAATACAAAAATTTTTTAAAAAGTAAATAGTTTTGTGCAGTTTTTAGGACTGAAATGTTCCACTTCATTACTGCATCAGCTAAAGTAGAACTTCTACATATAAAATACTGTCATTGAAAAATCAACTTGAGAGACTAGGGAGATAGATCAGCAGTCTAAACAGGGTTCAATCCCCAGTACCACGTGCCTAGCCAGCCCAAAATCAGGTATGATAACGCACGCCTGTAATCCCACCACTTGGGAGGCCAAGACAGAAGGATCATTAGGAGACTGAGTCTGAACTGTGTAGCAAGACCTCATACTAAATAAATAAATGATTTTTAAAAAGAAAAATCAACCTGAGGCTAGAGATATAGCTCAGTGGCACAGTGCCTGCCTGGCAAACACAAGGTCCTTAGTTTCATTCCTGGTACAAAAAAAAATAATAATGATATATAATTTAAGATAAACCTTGCAATTCAGAAAAAAGCCAACTTCTGTTACTTTCTTGCTGACATATAAAACTATTTTCACAAAATTAAGTGCTTTTCTTAATAAATTAATAATGGTTGGCTGGCAAGATAGTTCAGTAATCAGAAAAAAAATTTTTTTTAAAGGTCAGGGGATATAGTTCCACAGCATAAGCGCCTGCCTGGCAAGCACAAGTTTCAGAATGCCATCCCCAGTACCGCAAACAAAAAAGAAAAACAAACAAACAAATAGCTCAGAGTCCAAAGTGCCTGCTTAGGCAAGCTTGGATAAATACAGGGGACACCTGCGAGGACACCCACCTTGCCAGCCCCACCCCAGGGTGGGCTGAACTAGCCACAAAAAAATAAAAAATAAAAATGGCATATTCAACTTCTGTGCAAATTATACTTTTACACATTAGAGCTGCTTCCTGGAATACTACATGACATACATATTTAACAGGTAAATACATACTATGAATCAAATGCCTTTTTTGGTTGACAATAATCTCAGAATATGAAACAATTCTACTTCCAACAGCTGGCTCATGCATCCAATTGTCCCAGAGCTCTGAGAGTTATTTCCACCCAGCTGACTAGAACATCTATGTTAATAAGATAATACAATACTAAAAGGAAGTAAACAAGAACATGAGAGAAAAATAAGGGTGGAGAGGGACCAATAAGTATCCTTTATGGTATGAAACACTTTTTCAATTCTCAGTCTTGTTAATAAGCTTCTAATGAAGTAATGGATATGAGAAATATATTCATGTAAGTCTCCAAGATTTACACGCTGACTGATACTTCTAACTACTGCTTCTTGAGAGCAGAGCACATGCTTGTTTTGCTCATCACTGTGTGACACTAAGCACACAGAGGCAATACAAATTAAAATTAAAAATAAGTTCAGGGGCCGGCGGGATGGCTTAGTGGTCTAGGGTGCCTTCTTGGGAAGGCTTGGGCGGCTTCAGGGACCACGGTTCGATCCCCGGCACCACATGCTGCGCCAGCCCTGCCCTCGGGGCGGGCTGAGCCGGCCATAAAAATGAGTGAATAAACAAATAAAGGTTCTGAAACAAGAAAAAAAAATAAATAAAATTTTAAAAAAATATAAGTTCAAACCATTCTCTCATGAAAATGATTTCTACTAGACAGTTCAAAAAAAAAAAAGTATTTAACACTCTAAGCCAAACAACTAAGTGTTCTCTTCACTGTCCTTCAGTCATTCAGCTGGCCATCCTACATTTCAAGCACGCTCCTTTTCCTCTCACCATTTTTGGCTGGCCAATTCTACCTAGTAGCAAATAAAAATACTACACCATTGTTTGCTTGAGTATACCAGTATATGAAATGTTTGTTGAGTCTAATTTCTTATGAGAAGTAAGACTTTAAGGGGGGCCAGGGAGATAGCTCCGTGGCACAAGTGCCTGCTTGGCAAGTGCAAGGTCGTGAGTTCAAACCCTGGTCCCGCAAAAAAAAAAAAAAAAAAAAAAAAAAAAAAAAAGAAGAAGATGGCATGTACAGTAGACCCCTGCTGTTTCTTGGTTCACAACTTTCATGGACTCACTGTTTCATAGGTTTTCTTCAAAAAAAAATATTAGGGCTGGCAAGATGGTTCAGCAGTCTAAAGCGCCTGCTTAGGAAAGCTTAGGCAACCGCAGGGGCCGCAGTTCGATCCCCGGCACCACATGCTGCACCAGCACTACCCTTAGGGCAGGCTAAGCCGGCCATAAAAATAAATAAATAAACAAACGACAAGTTCTGAACCAAGAAAAAATAAATAAATAATTTTTATTTTTATTTTTTTTAATTTTTTTTATTTATTATTTTTATTCTTGTTTCAGAACCTTTGTTTGTTTATTCACTCATTTTTATGGCCGGCTCAGCCCGCCCCGAGGGCAGGGCTGGCGCAGCATGTGGTGCAGGGAATCGAACCGCGGTCCCTGAAGCTGCCCAAGCTTTCCCAAGCAGGCGCTTTAGACCACTGAGCCATCCCACCGGGCCCCAATAATTTTTAAAAATATATATTAATCTAAAAATAGCTCAGGGGCCCAGTGGGATGGCTCAGTGGTCTAACGTGCCTGCTTGGGAAAGCTTGGGTGGCTTCAGGGACCGCGGTTTGATCCCCTGCACCACATGCTGCGCCAGCCCTGCCCTCAGGGCAGGCTGAGCCAGCCATAAAAATGAGTAAATAAACAAAGGTTCTGAAACAAGAAAAATAAATAAATAAAATTTTAAAAATTATTTTAAAAAAATAGCTCAGCAGATTAAAGCACCTGCAAGCAGGTGCAGGGGCCAGGGGTTCAATCCCTGGGACAGGAATGGAGACTGGGCATGGTAGCGTGCCTGTAATCCTAGCTCTTGGGAGGCTATAAACAGGCAAGTCCAACCTAGTAGTAAGACTCTGAACACCCTGTAGATGCTTCCCTAGAATACAAAAATAAATAAATAAATAATTTACCACACATTTTCCTCTATATCGAGGAATTCTTCAGTACCATACAGTATATGTATGTTGTTAAAATTACATAGGTTTACAAATTTAGAAAATGGAAAAAAATTTAGAAAACGGTTAAGAACACTAGAAGTGTTTTTAAAAGTGTGAGAAAGGTCTGTAAGAGTAGGGGAAGGGTTTATAAAATCTTAAAATCTAACTAAACACTAAAATAAATATAATGCCACTACTTGACTGATTTTCAGTTATCGTGGGTATCTGGACCATAACCTCCATGATAGTGAGAGACCACTCTACTAGAATCCACACTAGAGCTCTTCAAAACTTCTGAGTAGGCAGCCTTTGGAAATAATGAAACAGCTATAAGAAGGGAACATCACCAAGATAATGCTATAAAGTGACAAAAGCAGGTACAGAACCCTTTTATATTATACCCCTATGCATGTATGCATGCAGACATGTTTTCAAATGCAAGATATATGTCTGTGGTTTTTTGGTTCTGTTTTTGCAGTACCAGGGATTGAACACAGGACCTTCAACTTGCCAGGCAAGTGCTTATACAGCTGAGCTATCTCCCCAGCCCTTGAAGGTAAATATATGGAAGTATATGCAGGAAGTTGACAGTAGTGTTTGCCTCTGGGAAAGAAAGCTGCATGGATGTAGACTGAAGGAGAAAGAGAACTGCTGTTATTCAGCATTCGGTTTTTGAAATTTGCTGTGTACTGTTTAAGAAAAAAAAATTCTCAAGACCCACCTTCAATCCCCAGGGAAAAGTTAAATTAATGGGTGGCCCAATAATCTTTATTCTTAACAAGTTCCCCAGGTGCTGCTTTTGCAATCAGCTCAGTAGAAAATGATATTAGGAAACCACTAATCTAAAACCCTACGAAGCCTAACATAATATCTCATCCATGGCCACATTCATAGTCACTCTGAAACTACTGCTAGACTTTAAGCTTCCTATAAGCAATAATAATATGTAAATCAGAATTTCCTACTCGTACCAGATTTAGTAACATTTACTCCATAGTGAACCCACACAAAATTTACACTGGTAGATACACAATAGAAACAAAGCACAGTGGGGAGGCATTCGTTTGGGCTATTGTCTTACAACTTATTTGATATATTTTTCAAATATAATGAGGGAAGGGAGGCAAGATGGCTCAGCGGTCTAAAGCACCTGCTTAGGAAAGCTTAGGCAACCACATGGATCGTGGTTCAATCCCTGGCACCACATGCTGCACCAGCCCCACCCCAGGGCAGGCTGAGAAGGCCATTGTGTGTGTGTGTGTGTGTGTGTGTGTGTGTGTGTGTGTGTGTGTGAAGGTGTGTGTATATGTGTGTGTATGTGTAATATTGATATATAATATATATAATATTTATATAAAGTGAGGGAGAAAATGAATGGGTGGGGACTAAAAAATTAATCAACTTTTCTTTCAAAATTTATTCTGGAGCTGGGCATGGTAGTGAATGCCTGTAATCCCAGCACTTGAGCGGCTGAGGCAGGAGGATTGGTGCAAGTTCAAGACCAGCCTGGACTACTAAAGTGAGCTCAAGGCCAGCCTGAACTGCATACTTTCTCAGAAAGGCCAAAAAAAAATCTTATTCTGCAATGTTTATACTTTTCATCAATGAAAAGTGATGTTGTATTTTTAACCACTCAGGCATACTTATAGCCATTAACTTATTATGCAGAAACAAAAGTCATTACAGATTTATATAAAATGTTCAATTTGCCGGGCATGGTGGTGCACGCCTGTAATCCCAGCACTTGGGAGGCTGAGGCAGGAGGATCGATGTGAGTTCGAAACCAGCCTGGGCTACAAAAGTGAGCTCAAGGCCAGCCTCAACTGCATAGCGAGACCCTGTCTCAATAAGACAAAAAAAAAAAAAAAAATGTTCAATTTACTTTGTTTCCCTTTCATGTGGTACTCAAGCTTTCCAACAGAAACTTGATTTTTCAAACATTATCTAGCAAAAAGATTGACTGTAAGTAGAAATGAACAGATTTTTAAAAGATGAAGTAATAATCATCAGAAGCTTTTTAATCCAGTTCCAATTGTATTTCCCATTGGAAGTACAAGAAAGAAAGCTATACTTTCTTGGCCAAATGACACCTACAGAAAATTAAATATCATAAAGTGAAACCATATAGTGGAGCAAAACTTTTATATCTAGGACACTTAGTGATGAGTCAACTACAAGGACAAGAGTCAACTAAAGCAGATTCTTTTTTTTTTTTTAAAGCAGATTCTTTTTATTAACTTTTCGCATCTCAGAACACTCCCAAGTCTGCATCTAAAGGAAAAGATTGCAGTCCAGACCAAATAAAAGCAATTCATATTAGAAAACTTTCTATTTGGACAGAAATTAAGATAGAATTCAACAGGGGTTAGTACCCTAAGCATGTTTCTTCATTCTTCATTAAAGATGAGTTAGAGTAGGGTTTGGACCATGAAAATCTTAACATAATCCGTAACAAATATCCCTATATGTAATTTCAGGTATGGCCTCTGGAGACAGAATTTCAACACAATTATAAAAACAAGTAATACTGAGTTGTTCAGAGATCAACAGCAAGCTCTGGGATATCTTATTCTAAAATGTACAAGTCAGGGCATTATGTAAAGTACAAGAATGGAAGAAGGAGATAGACAGACAGACAGACAGACATTTACATATTGGATCTACTTAACTGATAACTTGTCATCATATGTTCCCATCAAAATCCTCTTTAACTCCTTAATTTCTACTATAGATCATATGATCAATAACTAGCAAATATAGGGGCTGGGGAGATAGCTCCGAGGCACAAGTGCCTGCCTGGCAAGTGCAAGGTCATGAGTTTGAACCCCAGTCCCGAAAAAAAAAAAAAAACTGGCAAATATATAGAAAGTCCATGCTTTACATAGTAGTATAAAACTATAAAAATAAGCATCCATTCAAAAATACTGCATCGGGCCCGGCGGGATGGCTCAGTGATCTAAGGCGCCTGTTTAGAAAGCTTAGGCAGCTGCAGGGACCGCGGTTCGATCGCTGGCACCACATGCTGCACCAGCCCTGCCCTCAGGGTAGGCTGAGCCGGCCATAAAAATAAACAAACAAAAGTTCTGAAACAAGAAAAAAAATAATAATAAATACAATTCTTTTTAAAAAAAATATTGCAAAGTCATCTTAACAATCAATGGTATAAATTACAATTGTTCCTTAATCTTTTTTTTTCTTCTTTTTTTTTTTGCAGAACTGGGGATTGAACTCAGGACCTCACACTTGCCAGGCAAGCAGTTATTCTACTGAGCTATCTCCCCAGCCCCTGTTCCTTAACATTTAATCAAAACATTAAAAACTCTCACACTATGGATTGCAATATAGAGAGACATTAAAATAGTAATACAAATATGTATTTAGTACACTGTGATTTTAAAACATTGTGCAGCTGAGCCTGGTGGTCTATAATTACAATGCCAGCTACTCAGGAGGCTGAGGTAGGAGCATCCTAAGTTTGAGGCTGGTCTGGGTAACTTAGTAAAACTCTGTCTCAAAATGAAAAAAAAAAAAATTTAAAGGGCCAGGGATGCAGCTCAGCAGCGCAGCATGGCTGGGTCCATCCCAGCACCAATGACCCCTGCCCTGTGCTACCCAGAATGCCTCATGACCAACCTCTGACTACACATCTAGAGGATGGTGGCACCAAACCCTGTGGTCAGTTGTTTTATTATTGCAGTTATGCCCATTCAATTTCACTTCCAGTAAGATCACTTGGTTTCTGTGCTACACTTTCATCTTTATGGGGCATGGCCCTCTCCTGAATATTCACCTTAGTAATACTTGTGCGGGTTTGTTACTGGGAGGCAAGGAAGCAGCACAAGGACATACTCTCTGGTCTGTGGAACTGCAGGACAGATAAAAAGCCCATGTGGTGATTTCAAATCTGCACAATGAAGAGTTCATTGCAAACTCCATACCCTGTACTCACAGGTAATAAAACATAGTGCCTGAGTTTGGATACTGGGAACTAATGTAACCTAAGTCAGTATAAGAGAAACCTGCATGGTGTAACAGTGCAATATGAGGACAACTGCCTATTTAGCATTCTCTAAGAATCAATTTTTAAAGCTATGACCTGCCGGGCGTGGTGGCTCACGCCTGTAATCCCAGCACTTGGGAGGCTGAGGCAGGAGGATTGATGCGAGTTCGAGACCAGCCTGGGCTACAAAAGTGAGCTCAGGACCAGCCTCAACTGCATAGCAAGACCCTGTCTCAAAAAGACAATAAAGAAAGAAAGAAAGAAAGAAAGAAAGAAAGAAAGAAAGAAAGAAAGAAAGAAAGAAAGCAAGCAAGCTATGACCTACAGGAATTTGACCTACAGGAATTAAATATACTCACAAAAAGATTCCACAATTCATAAGCATGGAGGATAAAGGCTGAGACCAAATAACCTTTATTTACCACTGAAAAACTCAAGGAACACAAGTTGATGAGCTCTCTGGATTTCCATGTTGGTAATGTTGCATAAGTAAAAAATACTGCACTCTGATCTCAGGTTTTTTTCATGGAATACTTCATGGGGCTATTATTTTCCACCTTAGAAAAATACTCTAGAAGTAAATTTTCAGGCTCACTTGCTGTGAAGAGTTTGATGGATTGTTTGTTTGAGACAGGGTCTCAATATGCAGTTCAGGCTGGCCTTGAATTTATGGCAATACTCCTGCCTCAACCTCCTGAGTGCTGGGA
Source organism: Myocastor coypus (assembly GCA_004027025.1). Taxonomy (NCBI): domain Eukaryota; kingdom Metazoa; phylum Chordata; class Mammalia; order Rodentia; family Myocastoridae; genus Myocastor; species Myocastor coypus. The sequence goes on from PVJA010015044.1 coordinate 37,440, forward strand.
TTACAGGTGTGCATCATACCTGGTAAATTTGTCTTTATGAATATAACCATTATAATTTCTTTTTTTTATAACCATTATAATTTCACAATTAAAATTTTATATTTGGGGCTGGGGAAATAGTTCCGTGGCACAAGTACCTGCCTGGCAAGTGTGAGGTCGTGAGTTTGAACCCTGGTCCTGCCAAAAATAAATAAATAAAAATAAAATTTTATATTTTACAATTCTAGGGGCTGGGGAGAGAGCTCCATGGCACAAGTGCCTGCCTGGCAAGTGCAAGGTCATGAGTTCGAACCCTGGTCCTAAAAAAAAAAGTATTTTACAATTCTACAATTCATACAAAATACTAGTAAGTCATATATTATAAAACAACTCAACATATGATACTGAATTAATGACAGCATTAGGAAAGCCCTTAATGAACACCAGTAAAGCATATGGTAATGGATTACATATGAGCCAAAGAAGCATGAACTGATCATACACAAATGTTTTTTAACTTTTCAACCACAAAAGAAATTTAATGAATACATTTTTCTTAAATTAATCCTACTAAAAATACAATTAACAAGTAATTTTGGGTCACTTTCTACTTACCTTCAGGAGTTATCCATTTTATCAAAATACAAAACCTAAATAAGAAGCAAAATGTACTACACCTCTAAGATAGCCATGTACTGGTGTCCTGTTTAAAATTATCTGGGAGCCAAGACTAAACCCAGCAGGCAGAGCTTCTCTGCTAGGATGAATTCAAAGCTGCTATCAAGGACCATAAGCACCTGCTTCAAAACTTCCAATCTTGCCTACCAGACCTATTTAAATGACATTTGCAAAACCCCTTTTCGCACAGCTCAACTCCACACCTGGGTGAATCCACCCTGTCATCACCAATGTATCAGAATTAGAGTGTGAAATTCAAGGTGCAAGTTAGGACATTCTGTCCAAGCTGACTGGGACATGGTGGTGCATGCCTGTGATCCTAGCATTTGTATAGATGAGGTAAGAAGAACAAGTTCAAGGCTAGCCTGAACTACACAGCAAGACACTGTCTCAAGAAAACAAGGTGGGTCGGCGAGACAGCTCAGTGGTCTAGAATGCCTGCTTAGGCAAGCTTAGGCAACCGCAGGGACCACAGTTTGCAGTTCACAATTGATCCCAGCACCACACACTGTGCCAGCCCCACCCCCAGGGCAGGCTAAGCAGGCCATAACATAAATAAATAAGGTTTTAAAGAGAGAGAGAGAGAGAGAGAGAGAGAGAGAGAGAGAGAGAGAGAGAGAGAGAGGGGGAGGAGGAGGAGGGAGAAGGGAGGGGAGGGAAAGGAAGGGAGGGGGAGGGAGAAGTTCTGATTTCCTGTTATTTGAAGTTTTGCTCTATTTAAGAGTATAGAAAAGTAGGAACAGTGGAGTGGGGGCAGCTGGTCAAAGCAGACTAAGAAGCAGCAGGGACCAAGAGCTGCGAGAAAGATGAAACACTATCAACAAATGCCCACTAGGCCAGAGCTATTTGGTGCACATTTAAAAGGTCCAACTGCCCACAAGACACAAAATAACTAAGGCCCATGATATTTAGTCACCAAAAATGAGTGTAGCATTCTATTAAAAGCATAACTGTGAAAGTCCTTCTAAAAATACATAATGTATGAAGAAGTTTATGTCCTGAGTAACTTTTCTGAGGACATTCAGTTACTACTTCACAAGTAGAACCTTCAGTGAGAGAAAAATCTTATTTAAGTAGACCATATCATTCCCTGAAGGTTGCTAGTTTTCTTGTATGGTAATTAATCTGTGATGTTAACTGTTCATTGCAATGTTCCCATACTAAAGGGTACTTTCCACTGCAGGGCTATTTCTAGGTTTTCAAAGAACATTAAATTAGAAAGAAAAGGAAAGATAAAGTAGCAAAACAGTTTCAAATTCACGACCCATGTTAACTTCAAGACAGGATAGCTTTTCAAGGGAGCAGAACCAGAAAAAAATTCAATGAGGTAAGAAGCAGCTTTGAGAGCCTTGCTCACAGCACACATGTACACAGATGTAAGTGAAATCACAGCATTGTGCGGTATAGGCGCTAACACTCAATATAGACCATCATGTTAAAAACTCGATCTATTAAATCCACACTATGTCCTTCCTCCCACTTTTCTTCTTTCAGTGGTGTCAGAATCAGAACTCACAGCGCACAGCCCGCTGGGCAAGTGTTCTATTTACCTCTGAGCTATATTCCTAGCTCCCTTCCTCCAACACTGTTTTCAAATCTAACATCTCTCACACTTTATCACCTTTCTTTTTATTAATGCAGCTACTGGCTGAAGGCCCTGGAAGCAGTTCTCAGACCTGTCTGGGCATAAACATTCATTCCTGTATGAGCTAAGCCCTGGAAACCCTGGAAGGGGGCTGAAAAAGTGATACAAGACTTAAAGCAGGTCTTAGAGGGCTCCACAATTAGCATTTGCTCTCTGGGACCTCCCGGAGATTCCAAGGATACTGCAGAGGGGCTTCAGAGTGGCCCCACCTAAGGAAAGAGGATCTGAGTATCTTTCCACAGTCTCCTAGCCCAGAGGCATTAACAACCCAGCCTCTTGTCTGCTTCAGATGATCTGCTTCAAGTGAGAGCTGCCTGAGAAAGCCCTGCAGCCCTGTCTCAAATAAATATTCCAGAGACAGGGCTGGGGAGATAGCTCCGTGGTACAAGTGCCTGCCTGGCAACTGCAAGGTCATGAGTTTGAACCCTGGTCCCGCAAAAAATAAATAAATAAATAAATAAATAAATATTCTAGAGACAGAGAAGGTTAGGGATAGGCAGCCTGCCACCTGTGTGAAATTCTAGTCAAGCCCCGCATTCTGTGTATACAAATACTTAACCCACTTGTTCTTTACACACACAGACATTTGTCAATACCCACTGTACTATTTCCCCTTCCTCTGTACTCATTGTCCTCTCTGGAATAAACACTGCATGATAATATACACAGAGTAACAATAATAATATACAGAGTAAGTATAGAATGTGAATTTATTATAGATAAATGATTATGCAATAAATAAGCAATATTTAACCCTAATTCTGAAGCACAGATTAAAGACATGATTGTTCAATTGGATCAGAAAAGCCACAACTGACTCGTATAGGAGAAAAGAACCATCTCTGACCTTCAGAATTCTCAAGAAGGAAGAACAATCCTTGCCAAATTAATAAGTGTCAATTCCATAGACATTCATAAAACTGGTTTTAAAGACAATCTTATCCCACCCACCACTGAGGAAGCCTCAGTTCTTAGTTGAACTATGAAATAGGCTCAGCTACCATGAATTTCTTGTGAGACTGGACTATTATATACAAGACTGAAATGTGGAGCACATAGAGAAAGGCAGTATTATTTCAGACAAAAAGGACTAAGTATCTAAGCTATCTCAAGAGAAGGTCCTCAGAGCAAGTAGCACTTCGAAGAACTATCTAAACATTAAGAAACCATAGCACTGACCAGGGAATGTGCAGGGAGGCTTGCTAGAGGAGGACAAACATTGTACTGAATTACATTAAGTACAGGGTAGTGACAGAAGGAATGGAAATACATAGTTCTGAGAATGAAGAAAATCAAGAGCTAGTAGGCAGGAAACTGGGTCATAGTAAGATCTTTATGGAGGGGTTAGGTGAAAGCAGGGGAAAAATACTAAGGGGCCAAATCATGGTGCATCAGATACCTCCTCATTTCCTTTATCAAAAGATAAACTATACTACACAAACAGCTACTAAATATGAAAGTAAAGATATGAAAGTAGGGGGCCTGGCGGGATGGCTCAGTGTTGTAAAGCGCCTGCTTGGGAAAGCTTGGGTGACTTCAGGGACCACGGTTCGATCCCCGGCACCACATGCTGCACCAGCCCTGCCCTCAGGGCGGGCTGAGCCGGCCATAAAAATGAGTAAATAAACAAACAAAGGTTCTGAAACAAGAAAAAAATAAATAAATAAAATAAAAAATTCTTTTAAAAAAAAAAGATATGAAAGTAAACATGCTTATTTCAAACTTTATTCTCTGTAATAGATGAAAGTGGTAATGTGACAGATATGGCTCAACCTGCCATTTTTAATTAGAAGTATTGATTGTAAGATAGCTCAGCAGACTAAGAGCCTGCTTTGGCAAGTGCAGGGACCAGGGTTCAATCCCAGGTCCCACATGTCCCACTGGCCTGGCCTGGCTCAGCACAGCCCCCACCCTGGTCTCCAAGTACACTGAGCCAAATGAGTCTTGGTATGATGGCCCACGCTTATAATTCCAGCACTGGGGAGGCTAAAACCAGGAGGATCACTAGGAGTCTGAGCTGTGTAGTGAGACCCTGTATCAAATACATAAATGAAAAATAAATAAATAAAAAGAAAAGAAAGGAAAAAGACAGAGCTATCATGGTTGCTGGAGACATAGTTTGGAGGCACAAGCATCTGCTTGGCAAGCATAAGGTCCTAAGTTCAATTCTCAACACCAAAAAAAGAAAAGACATATAAATCTCTCCATTTATATGAACCAGTTAAAATAACAGTTATCAGGCCAGGGAGATAGCTCAGTAGAATAAGCACTTGCCTGGCAAGTGCAAGGTCCTGAGTTCAATTCCTGGTGCCCACAAAAAAAATAAAATAAAATAAAATAACAGTCATTTTCTTTAAACTTAAAAAAAAGCTTTATCAACATATCTGGAATAGCCATTGTGGAAGTGGATGTGGTGGCACATGTCTGTAATCTCAGCAGTTTGTGAGGCTGAGGCAGGAGGATCACTGCAATTCAAAGCCAGCCTGAGCTACTCAGTAAGATTTTGTCTTTAAAAGAGAGTCTTATAAATTAATAAGAGGTGATACAATCGCCATTGGCAAGTCACATTTAATGAAATAATGCTGAGTTATACATCAAAGAAATTCATGTTAGAATGCTTTAAAAATGCACATTATGGAAACCAGGCCTGGCACATGCCTGTAATCCCAATACTAGGGAGGCTGAGGCAGGAGGATCACCATGAGTTCAAGGCCAGCCTGAGCCACAGAGGGAATTCCAGACTGGCCTGAACTAAGTAGTGAGACCCTTAGTTCTCAAAAATCCAACAAGGCCTGCGAGATAGCTCAGTGGTTGAAAGCATCTGATTAGGCAAGCTTAGGCAAACACAGGAACCATGGTTCAATCCCTGGCACCACATGCCCTATAAGCCCCACCCCTATGGTGGACTAAGCTGGCTACAAAAAAAATAAATAAATAAAAATAAAAGGATATTATGGAAATCACCAAAACTAACTTTTTTTTTCTTTCTTTCTTTTTTTTTTTTTTTTTTTGTATTTTAGGGAAGGGTCTACGGAGTGTTCAGGGTCTCACTACTAGATTGGACTCATAGTGATCCACCTATTTACAACCTCCCAAGAGCTGGGATTACAGGTGCACTACCACACCCAGTCTCACTTGCAATCTCAGCATGCCGCAGGGGTAAAACCAGCAGGGCAGGCCCAGGGATCCAACCCCTAGCCCCTGCTTACAGGTACTTTAATCCACTGAACTATTTGGCCAGCCCTCAAAGCTCTAACTTTCATAAGATTTTAGGCATCAAATTATTGCCAATTCTATTTTTTTTTTGTTCTTTTTTCTCATTTCTTTTTTTTTTTTTTTATTGCCAATTCTAGGAATTCCTTAGCAATAAAAATGCAGATTATGGAGACATCATTTATTAAGTAAGGTGGTCATGTTGGAGTAACATGACGAAAAGATTTTAACTGCAAAATAATAAAATCATTTATGGGTGCTAGGAGCCTGAAGATGAAAATTTCTTTACCAGCTTAGCATTTTTTAAATTTGACTGTGTGATAAGAGTATCAGCAAGATGAAAGCCAAGCCAGGGATGTTGGTGCACACCTAGCACTGGAGAGGATGAGCCAAGAGGATTACTGCAAGTTCAAGATCACCCTGGGCTACCTAATGAGTTCAAGATTAAGCTGAACTACACAGAAAGACACTATCTCCAAAAACTAAAAAAACAAAAACAAAATCAAATTATTTGTACTATGCCTTACACTTTAATAACATATGAAATGAAAAATAAATTATGGCAAGTTCAAGTTATGACAAAACTTTATGAGTTTTGATAAACTGGTTAAGCATGGTACTGGAACAGTGGAAATTATGCAGCCTTTTCTGCTTTACACAGGGTTTGAAATAGATCTTAAGATTTTGAAAACAATTACCAACTTTTTGGCATATGTGCAGTTACATTTTCACTTGACCTACACAGGTTTGCCTGTGAATTTTCCTATGGAATGTACAGGGTTACAATGAGACGTTCAATTTAAAGGAAAATTGTACCATATCATGTTGCTTCACAGTCCAGCCTTAGTCATGTCTTACTTTTCAGCAGTGTAATCATTTGTGACCAACTCCTTATTTCTTTAATTTTTGTTTCTAAATAAACAGATAAAACCAAGCAAGTGGAAAAGGACGGGAGGTGAAAGGGTACCAGACCAGTCAGTATGACCCATTTCTCCTGTATGGAAATGCAAAACTGGACTACTGGTGTTTACCACTAGGAGAGGACTGTAGGAAAAAGACAAAAGACTCACTTTATAAAACCCCCACACCACTTGAACTTCTTTCTTGCCACAAATTCTTTGGTTTGGGTGGCTAGCAATGAGGCTGGCTCATGTATGCTGCCCAGCCTGGCCTTGAATCCTCCCACCCCTACCTCCTATATAGCTACGACTATAGCTGCCCACCACTATACCCAGCTGGTTTGGTTTGAGTTTTTTTTTTTTTTTTTTTTTTTTTAATGATTTGTTAGGTGCCCCAAGAAAACATAGACCTTTTATATTCATTTTTTAAAATTTATCTATATTGTTTAATAAATGTGTAAAAATTTTCCTCTAAGTAATAACTAATAGAGCACACTATTAACTCAACTTTTACAAATGACAAGCTGGGTATGATGGTGCATGCCTGTAATCCTGGCACTGGGAAGGCTGAGACAGGAGGATCACTGTGAGTTAGTGGCCAGCTTAGGCTACAAAGTGAATTAACTCAAGGCCAGCCTTAACTGCATAGAGAAACCCTGTCTCAAAAAAAAATAAAATAAAATAAAATAAAAGGTAAGCTTCACAAAAACTACAACAAAGGGGAAAGTCAAGCATTTATTCTGCCTCTCATATAGAAACTATACAGCTACGTCATCAAAGAATAGATGAAGAGCTGGGAGTGACATATGCCTGTAATTCCAGCAACTAAGGAGGCTGAAGCTGGATGACTAAGTTTGACCAAGGACAGAATGGGCAACTTAGCCAAACATTGCTTCAAAAAAAGAAAAAAAAATAGATGCAGGAACATTTGTCTTCATAGAAGCACCACAGCTAATAAGGAATTTTGTAAATAAAATATTGCTTCACAACAACAAATGAATGAGTAGCTATTAGTATTGATCAATGCCTACAAACATGTAAACGTGACAGGAAAGTAGACATTTTATGCCTCCTGATTAACCTCCTTCTCAAAGAAGAAAAAACCTGAATCTGACTAACTCCTCCAGAGTCAACTTCCAATTTACAAGAAAGAGAGAACAGACTGCAGAGAGAAATCAGAATAATTCAAAAACTGGAAAATTGATCAGGTATTATGGCATACCCCTATAATCCCAGCACTCATGAAGCTGAGGCAGGAGAATCAACCTGGGCTGAACTAGATAGCAAGACCCTGTTTCAAAAACAAAACAAAACACCTGGAAAACTTATAGAACAAAAACTTTCTATCACAGTAAAATATTGTGTTTAGGGGAAATCCACAGGGGTCAAAGTCTCTTGATTTAGGGACAGAAGTACATCTGGACCAGATTTCTTCTCAGTTGCATCTCTGCCTTCTGCCCACCAGGTGCCAGCAACAACCCTCTTGTCTCTAAACCAAAACTATCCTAGGAACTGCCAAGGAATCCCTGGGTACCCCTCAGGACTACCACTGTGTATTACAGAAACCTATAAGATGTATCAACTAATCACAATGTATGAACTTTATTTAGATTTGATTCAAACAAGTAATGAAAAATATAACATTAATAAAACAAGTGTAAATTCAAACACTGGATATTTGATGATACTAAGAAATAATTGTTTTGAGCCAGGCGTGGTGGCACACGCCTGTAATCCCAGCACTCGGGAGGCTGAGGCAGGAGGATCAGTGCGAGTTCAAGACCAGCCTGGGCTACAAAAGTGAGCTCAAGGCCAGCCTGAACTGCATAGTGAGAACCTGTCTCAAAAAGACAGAAAAAAACAAAAGAAATAATTGTTTCTAATTGTTGTCTTGGGGGGGCACATAGAAATTAAACTGAGGGCCTTGCACAGCCAAGCAGATGCTGTGCCACTGAGCTGTATCCCTAGACCCAATTCTTTTCAGTTGTAATGAAAGTAGCAAGGATTTTTAAAAAGAAAATGTGTGCTTTTTTTTTTTAAGACATACATGCTGAAATATAAGATATCAAGAACTTACTTTGACAGCACCTGCCTGGAAAACATGAGCTCTAAGTTCAATTCCCAGTACCCAAAGTTGAAAGAAAGAAAAAGAGAGAGAGAGAGAGAGAGAGAGAGACAGAGAGAGACAGAGACAGAGACAGAGACAGAGAGACAGAGACAGAGACAGAAACAGAGAGACAGAGAAAGAAAGAAAAGAAGAAAACACCTTGTTTTGAAATAGCACAGACAGGCTGGGGACATAGCTCAGCAGCATAAATGCCTGCCTGTCAAGCACAAGGACCTGTGTTCAATCCCTGGCACAAAAAAAAAAAGGGAAGGAGAAGGGAGGGGAGGGGA
>PVJA010015045.1:0-46207 GCA_004027025.1 Myocastor coypus
AAAAAAAAAAAAAAAAAAAATGCTGTTAAAGAGTTTTAGAGCAGATGATTCAGGGTTGAGTGTGGTGGCACACGCCTGTAATCCCAGCACTTGGGAGGCTGAAACAGGAGGATCAGTGTGAGTTCAACACCAGCCTGGGCTACAAAAGTGAACTCAAAGCCAGCCTGAACTGCATAGCGAGGCCCTGTCTCAAAAAAAGGAAAAAAAAAAAAAGGATAGATGATTCAACAATCAAAATATGCAACTACTGAAGTAGAAGGAAAGGACTGTCTGTATAGCACACTTTCTTGTCAGTATAGTGCCATTAGCTAGCAAATGCGACTGGGAAAAAGAAATAGCAGGACCTGCTGAGGAAAGTATTTAGCTCAGATGAAGCAATGACACCTCCAGACTCTGGCTACTTCAATAGGTACCATGTCCTAAGCAAATGAGCTAAATGGCCACCCCAGCTCCTTACTAACAGATGGCCATTCATTCATTCATTCATTCATGCAAACTGCAAAGATTAAAAATAACATTCACCAAACCAAAAGAAAAAACTGTAACCCAGAAAACCTTTCCTGGCTCCCTACTACTGGTAAAATGTGCTGGATCCAATTTTCAAAGCTCCAGAATGGATTTTAACCTCAGTCTGCTTTAGAGATCTAACCAGCCAGGCTTTCCATATATGCATCACCTTAGTCCTGCAAACAGCTATGGTGTGTGATGCCACTAGCAAGCAGCATAATGCCAGCGGACCATGGACCTCCAACACATCTGGTACCATTTTCTCATATAAAACCAAAGGCAGCAACTGTGAAAACACTGTGGATTTTCTTACAGGACAAATGAGAAGAATAAAGGCTATGTTTCTGCCCTTGAAAAAGACCAGAGGAGGGTATCTACAGTTATACAAGTGTCTGCAGACCTTACGGTAACTTCCAAAAGTAATAGTAGCAGCAAGAGAGGAAAGGAGGATGTTTATACTTTGGACTTTGTATCAGGCACTTAAATTGTTGGAGAGACATGCCGTTCTGAACCAAAGATGCGAAAACTGGGTTGGAGTAATCATTACAAGTGGTTTAATAATGGGCTTTCAGAAGCAAAGTGGAGGTGTGGGTCAAACCTCTGCTTATCCTTTAGTGCTGACTTTTTCTTTTTTTTTTTTTTAATACTGGGAATTGAACTCAGGGCCTCACGCTTCCCAGGCAAGTGCTGTGCCACTGAGCTACATCCCCAGCCCAATGCTGACTTTCAAATTTTCTAAATGCCCCAAACCACAGCAATCGCAGCAGTGGTGGCAACAGTAGGAACGGTTCTGTCGTGTCTATTTTCTGTATGTATTCTGTGGCTGACTAGAAGGTTCTGGTGTCACACTGAGAAGGCTTTGGGAGGTGGCACATCTATTGCCCTGGGTCGGTCAGATCCAAGCTGGAGCCAAACATCTTCACTAGCTGTTCTTCATAGTGTGAGATGTTTCTCTTCATAATGTCCATGCAGGGCCCCAAAAGTCTCTCAAATGCTTGAACATCCATAACTGTATTGTAAAAAAGAAGTGAGGGGAAGAATGAGTTTTCTATACAAACAATTCAAGTAATTTCCCTTGTGCTAGCCTTTTTCTAAGTATGCCCATGGAGGAGGGGAAGACAAATAAATCCACAGGTAGTTGGAAAAAGAGTTGTCTTTACATGAATGGAGCAGGGTGAGGTAATGTACATTTAGGACTTGCAAGTCAGATACAGTAGTGCACACCTATAACCCCAGAGCTCTGGACAGCAAGACAGGGAGCCCAAGTTTAAGCCCAGACAGAGTAACTTGGCAAATTAGTAAGACACTGTCTCTAATTATAAAGAAAAAAAAGGAAATTCATTCAAAATAATAAACTCAGTTTATGATTTGGAGAGTCCTAGACTACCTGTTTTCTCTGTTCTTCCACAGCCTTGCTTCTATTACTGCTCTTCATATAACTGGATGGGGTATCTGTCTCACTCACAGACTGTACTCAGTGCTCAGAATCTCTATTAGGGTACTGGGCATGTACCTCAGTGGTGAAAAAGACCACTTAGCATATGTGAGGTCCTTATTTTAATGCCCAGAAAAAGTATGCTAAAAGAAAATGTTATCCCATCTCTCATTGGTAACACAAACTGTACATGTCTAAATGTGAGTGAGAGCTGGTGGAATAAGGCAAGGCTTGCTGATGGGAAAAAAATACATTAGAAAAAAGTATTAATGCATGAAGAATTTTTCTTACCTAAGCAGGTGACATTTCCAACTGCATAAGCTGAAGCAGCTCTAGGTTTATTGGTGACTAGTGCAAGCTCTCCAAAGTACTGCCCCTTGTGGCAGCGGGCAATCTCAACTTCCTGGCTCCCAGCATCCTTGTTTGTTTTAGTCTGCATCAAGCAGAAAACATGACCTGAGATGACTAGGATCATAGGTGGCCATGGCCAGCTGCACAGGATCAAACTTCTCAGCACATTGAACACAGTTATAGGCACAGGCTCTACCTGCAACACATGAACTCCATGCACTCATTCTGGGGGTCTGGTTTCACCATAAGAGCTGGCTTTCCCTAGGGTTCCACCTGAAATCTAGGATCTTTCAAGTAATGGCTAGATATCAAGGGGAAAGGTGCAGACCATTTTCTGGGAGATGCCAGCTTCTGCTGCAGAGTGGGAAAGACAAGAGTTTGTGCTAATTCTTTCTGAATTACAAAGTTCTCTAAGCAACAACTTTGGATTTCTCTTTGATTTGAGACTGTACCTGTCTTAAACTATTCCTTACAGAGATAAACTTTTTAAATATTATCTGTATACTGATTTAGTTTTCCTATTCTCTATTTTTAGAAATAGTTAAGTAAATATTTTATAATCCATTACATTATGTTTATTTTTATTTTATTTTTTTTAAAATTATTTATTTATTTATTGTTTCAGAACCTTTGTTTTTTTTGTTTATTCACTCATTTTCATGGCCGGCTCAGCCCGCCCTGAGGGCAGGGCTGGCGCAGCATATGGTGCCGGGGATCGAACCGCGGTCCCTGAAGCCGCCCAAGCTTCCCCAAGCAGGCGCTCCAGACCACCGAGCCATCCCGCCAGGCCCCTACATTATGTTTAATACCTACAATTTCCTATTGCTTTTTTTCCCCCCTAATCTATCCTGTTGAGCTAAGCAGTAACCTGAGTAAAAAAGTAAGATGGGACTGGGGATATAGTTCAGTGGCACAGCACCTGCCTGGCAAGCACAAGTACCTGAATTCTATTCCCCTTACAGAAAGAAAATTTATGTGTAAGAATTAGTCTCAATTTGCTGGCCTGTGATCCCAGCACTTAGGAGGCTGAGGCAGGTGGATCGATGCGAGTTCGAGACCAGCCTGGGCTACAAAAGTGAGCTCATGGCCAGCCTGAACTGCATAGTGAGACCCTGTCTCAAAAAGACAAAATAAAGAAAGAAAGAAAGAAAGAAAGAAAGAAAGAAAGAAAGAAAGAAAGAATGAATGAATGAATGAATTAGTCTCCCTTTCTAAGAACTACTTTACATCACAGGCAAAGAGATAACTGTTTACTTGTTTTAATGGTTAAGTTTACTAGCTCAGGGCTGGCGAAGACAGCTCAGCAGACTAAACACCTGTTTAAGCAAGCACTAGGACTGGTGTTTGATCCCCAGAACTACATGCTGTCCTGGCCTAATCCTGAGGCACGCTGAGCCAACCACTGAGTCTGGGCCTAGTAGTGCATGCCTGTAATCACGGAACTGGGGATACTGAAATAGGATCACTGCAAATCTGAGCTGCGAAGACCCTGTACCAAATACATTAATAATAACAAACAAACAAATAAAAATTAGCTCACTAGCTCACAGGGTTTAACCTTTCTTCCTTCCCTGCTCTACAGTAAACTGTAAGCTCTAAAGCTGGCTGGCCCCATGGCTACAGGTTTACTTTGCAATTCTACAGCAGCTCCAGCATTGCTCAGCAGACATTCTTGCTGTTTTCTCTAGGACACCACTTCTAACACTCTCATATACATAAAAACCAGCTCCCCTATAACCCAAATTTTCCTACAATGCAGACTCTGACTCAGCAGGTCTGGGGTAAAGTCCATAGCTCAGCCTTTTTTTGTTTTTGCTTTTTGATACAGGGTCTCACTATGTAGTCCAGGCTGGCTTTGAACTCAAGGAGACCTTCCTGTCTCAGCCTCCAAGTGTTGGGATTACAGGTGTGCACCACCATGCCCTTTTTGACAAATCCTCCAACTTCCAGGTGCCATTATGTGGCAGATGCCACTCACATAACACTCTGACATATGACAGGAAGTGTAATGAACATTTAATAAACACAGAGGTGGCACATGCCTGTATCACTGCATTCAGGAGGCCGAAGCAAGGTCACCACGAGTTTGAGGTCAGCCTGAACTATACAGTGAAACCTTGTTTCAAAAGTGAAAACAAAATAGCAAAACCAGAGATAAGTGTCAGTAATTTAAAAACTTCAAGAACACAACTTTTAAATTATTATTTCATGCAAAACAATCTCTCTTTCTCTCTCCTCTCTCCCTTTCTCTCTATTACCTGTTGGAGCCTTGTCTCAAAATAAAAGCGCTGGGAATGTAGCTTAGTCTAATGAGCTTGGGTTTACTCCCTAGTAACAGATACATACAAATAAACTGTATTATAGACCATGATAAGCATATGTTTCTTTTCTTCATAATTAACCTGTACTAAATATAATTTTCCAACAGGTTACACACATAACCACTTTTGATTTTTTTTTTTGAGACAGGTCTCACTATGTATGTAGTTCAAGCTGGCCTTGAGCTCACTATGTAGCCCAAGCTGACCTCAAACTCACAGCAACATACCTGTCTTAGCCTCCCAAGTGCTGGGATTATAAGTGTGCACCACCATACCTGGCCATACTCACTATTTTAACATAATCAATGCTCTCCAAAATTTGTTTTCTCAAAAAAGTAAGGGGGGCCTAGGGAGATAGCTCAATAGAGTAAGCACTTGTCTGGCAAGCATAGGGTCCTGAGTACAATTCCCAGTATATCAATAAATAAACAAACAAGCAAGCAAGTAAAATAAATAAATAAATAAATAAATAAATAGATAAATAAAGAGAAGGAAAAGGAAAGAGGAAAAAACAAACAAGGAAGTCTAGTGATGACTGACTTGCTGGTAAGGCTCATTCTTTTCATTATAGATCACCAGTTTTCTTGGTCTCTTCATCTATAAGTGGTCATTTCATTCATCCATTCAGTTTGAGACAGGGTCTCATTGTGTAGTTCAGGCTGGGTTTAAACTCATTATGTAAGCCAGACTGATCTCAAACTCCTGGTGATGCTCTGGGCTCATCCTACCAAGTGCTGGGTATGTGCTACCATGCCTGGTTCTCAAATGGCCATAATAATATATAATGTCCTAGAGATCTCCCTGATAGGATTCTCAAAAGGAAGCTTTCTTCACAGTTATCCCAGTATATATTTTTCATTATATAATTGACCCATTTTCTATTATGGTTATTTTTTATTTGTCTGTGTGCCAGTATTCCTCATATCATTAATTATAAGGCAAAGAAAAAGGCAGGAACACCAGGGGTAAACTGACCCCTCATTGATGAATGTGCTTGTCATTGTCTCTGCACTCACAACCTCACCAGAATGATGGCCTGAAACCCTAACACATTTCACATTTTGCAACACGGTACTTTCTGTGCATGCACCTGGCTCCTGGATCCATATGCTAGCCATACACACTCACCTTGCTCCTAATCATAATGCGTACTTCACCAGACTCAACAATGTAAAAGCTGTTAGCTTTTTCACCCTGAAAGAGAGGAAATCAGAGCCACACACAGCATGAAGACAAACATACAAATACATTGTTTTCTCAACCCGAGCAATGATCTATTCTTATTTCCAGCTCTACAAATGAATCAATGGCTAACAAATTCAGAACAAGTGGAACCTGAGCACTAGAGATATTAACTCAACCACAACTGATACAACACTCATCTTTATTTTGTTTCTTTTTGTAGGGTCTTGCTATATATTAACATAGCTCAGGCTAGCCTTAAACTTAGCATGATCCACCTGCTTCAGCCTCTTGAGTGCTGGGATTACAGGTATATACCACCATACCTGCTTCTCCCATCTTTTAAATACTTACATTTATCTCCATGAATATGCCATGGCTGCCCATTGCACATAGCAGTGCTATTCTAAGTGCATGTCTGACTTGCTACTGAAACCTGTGACAAGGATGAGTAACAAGCATTACTATGCATAGTGTCAAAATGCCTCCTGAAGAGGGGGCTTAGGCATAATCTCCTTCATCAAATAGCCCTCAAGAGAACAGTGCAGATCTGGAACTCCCTAGCTTGGCGAAAGAGGTTCTCAGAGGCCACTTTTTATAAACCTCAGGCTTTTCTTGGGTTGTTTTGATTTTAAATAAACCACCTGGTTGATTAATTCATGCAGGCAACTCAACAACTTAATTCACTAAGGACCTATTCTGTGCCAGGCTCTGTTATAGGTATGTGAGATATGTCAGTAGACCAACAAACATCCCAACCCCTGTAGGACACACAGTGTTGTAGGATCAATCTACTATCAACAGCTATCAGAACAAACCAGTGCTGGAGGGTGATAAGTGTTCCTATAGGAATATAGGCTGTTGAGGGCTAGAGGACGAGCTGCCTACTGTACACAATGGAGCTTCACTGAATGGGTGAGATTTAAGCAAAAGCAAGACAGCTGAGTGTAATCCCAACATTCAGAAGGGTAAGGCAGAAAGACTGCTGCAAGTTTGAGGCCAGTCTGGGCTACAAAGTGAGTTCAAGGCCAGGCTGAACCATACAGTGAAACCTATCTCAGAGACAATAAAAAAAGGAAGAAAAGATATATCACTTTGTATTGACTAGAATAGCTAAACTTAAAAAGACTTAACAATACCAAGTATTGGTAAGGACATAAAGCAATTGGAATACCACATATTGCTAGTGAGAATGAAAAGAGGTAAAGCCATTTCTCAAAATAGTTTGCCTGCTTGTTACAGTTAATATACATTTACCACAAGACTCATCAATTCCATTCTAAAGTATTCACTCAAGATAACAAAACTATGAGCCAGGTGTTATGGTACAGTCTTATAATATTAGTACTTGGCAGGCTGAGGTAGGAGGATTGCTGCAAGTTTGAGGCCACCCAGGGCTACACAGTGAGTCCAAGGCCACATTGAATTACAGAGTAAGACACTGTTTTAAGGGGCTGGGGAGATAGCTCTGTGGCACAAGTGCCTGTTTGGCAAGTATAAGGTTGTGAGTTCAAACCTTGGTCCTACCAAAAAAAAAAAAAAGACACTGTTGAGCCGGGCATGGTGGTGCACACCTGTAATCCCAGCACTTGGAAGGCTGAGGCAGGAGGATCGCTGGGAGTTCGAGACCAGCCTGGGCTCAAGGCCAGCCTGAACTGCATAGGGACACCCTGTCTCAAAAAGACAAAAAAAAAAAAACACTGTTAAAATAATAATAATAATGCTGGGCCAGTAAGATGGCTCAGCAGTCTAAAGTGCCTGCCTAGGAAAGTTCAAGCACCACATGCTGAGCCAGCCCCACCCCCAGGGCAGGCTGAGCCAGCCATAACACAAATAAATGAGGTTTTAAAAAAAAATTAAAAAATTAAAAAATTAAATTAAATTTTTTAAAAATGCTGGGGCCAGGAAGATAGCTCAGTAGAATAAGCGCTTGCCTGGCAAGTGCAGGTCTTAAGTTCAATCCCTGGTACCGCAAAACAAAACAAAACAAAAAACTGCTAAATGGAAAAATTAAATCATGGTATACCTATATAATGACAAATTACCCAGCAATAAAGTAGAATATCTACTGATACATATAGCATGGATAAATCTCAACAATATTATGCTCAACATTATGTATCCAGACACATAAACCTACACATTATTATGAATTATGACTATTTATATGAAGCTCTGGAAAAAGGAATTTCTACTGTCATATCAGATCACTGGTTTCTAGGAATGAGGGTGTAAGAAAGAGTACTGACTACAGGGGCTGGGGAGTTAGCTCAGTAGAATAAGTGCTTGCCTAGTAAGCACAAGATCCTGAGTTCAATCCCTAGTACCTCCAAAAAAAGAGTACTAACTACAAATATAAAAGCAAGCACTGTCTGTGGTGATGGAAATACACTATATCATGGTGGTGAAGACAGTTATAAAACTCTAGTTTTTTTGTTTTTTTTTTTTGTGAGGGGACTGGGGTTCAAACTCATGACCTTGTACTTCCCAGGCAGGCACTTATGCCACAGAGCTATCTCCGGACCCCCTATAAAACTCTAATTATACAATTAAAACTGGCAATTTTATTGCATGCAAAATATACCATAACAAAGTTGACCAAAACAAACCCCATGAAACATAGTTTCTTATTTAGGTCTGGTAGGGGCCCAAGAATTTGTATTTCTAACAATTTCTACCATTCCTAGATAATGATGATGCTGTTAGTCTTGGGTCCTTACTTTGAGAAACCTTGGCTTTAAGACACTGCATAGTAAGATGAACATCATTTTATTCCTGTCATTTCATCTCTAAGAATAGGCATCATAGAAAGCACTGTAGCTTCTTACATCTCCTGACATACTTCCTAAGATCAGTGTAAAAGATCCAGGCATGAAACCTATAGTTTCACCTACTGCACTGAGGAATTCTGGTCCCAGTTCTGTGCTTTAGGACAGTCAGATCAACTAAACTAGGAGGAAAGTACTTCCTCATACCCTTGTCAGAGTCCATGTGAAGAAGCTTATACCTAGAAAATACCTAATTCTATTTACACCCAACTAAAAATGCAAACACAACAGACAAAACTATTATATAGCACTCTAATTACAATGTTTTGATTCACTGTGTAGATTCTTACAGTATCCAAAAACAATATGAGAAAAGATGTAAAGAAATATTAAAGAGAGCTTACAGATACACATCTAGTCACTGAACCCTAAGAGATCTGGTTTGTGTTGCTTTAGCCAAGATGCCTTTGTGTCAGAGGTAGAGCAGACAGCAGGCACAACCCTTTGATCTCTACATTTTAATGTGACAATGAAGTTTACCCAAGTTCAAAACAAAATGACATCTAACATAACAAACATAGGTTGGAGATGTGATTCAGTGGTAAATCTGTTGCCTTGCATACACAAGGCCCAGGGTTCAATCCCTAGCACCACACACAACCAGACAAGTAAAAAATATGAATGAAAGCAAGAACCTGCAATCCACAATGAGACATCAATGGGCTCAGGGGACCCTGTAGGTGATTCACTGCCCTGTAACATAAGCTCCAACAGTGGAGGACATAGAAGTCTAATGAGACAAGTGATAGCCTTCATTCAGATAGTGACACATAGGAAAGGAGCTCATGAGACCATACTCACCTGAGTGATTATACGGTCTCCATCCTTATAGTTCTTTTCTCCTATCACATCCACAATCTTCATTCGTTCTGACACCTAAAACAATGGATATGCTCACAAATTATTGGGAATATCTGTACCGAAAACTTCTATCTATACAACAGAGATATGGGTTAGAATAGTAGGACCTGCATGCCTGCAAAAACCTAATGATAGCTTTAACAGCTTCTAATCCTCACAGAAAAACTTCTAGACATTACCTCTAATGATTTAAGGAGTGGCACAGACTCAATAAATGATTCAAACGTCTTCCTCTTTTTTGCATTGTTTTTCACTATTATTCTTCTAAAAGTCACTCGGTCCTACAAGAAAGAATATGAAAATTCTAGTACATGTCCATATAAAAGAACAGCGGTGGTTTAATAAATTGGATCATAAAAAATATTAAGAGGAGTACTGAAGTAACTGTAAACTTGATGTTTATAGTGATGCTTAAATTTTAGAATTATCACTGGAAAATAAAATGCCTGCAGTGTGAGCTAGAGTACCCCTCATGCTATAGCTTCTTGGTGTTTAGTGCCCATGGGTCACAAACAGAACATAAAACAAAAACTTCCATCAGATATTTATGTGCTCATAGTCATTCATGCCAAAAGACATCCTTCTGTCAGGCATGGTGGCACACACCTGTTATCTCAGCACTGAAGCATGAGGACTGCAGCTAGTTTAAGGCCAGGCTGGGTTATATAATGTATTCAGGGACAGCCTGAACTATATAGCAAGACCTTGTCTCAAAAAAAAAAAAAAAACACCTGCCCCCACAAGGCTACCCTTTAAAAAGGTGAAAATAAAACAATCCAAAGGAAGGGGGGGGACCCCAATCTGAGGGTTCCTGCCAAGGAATTTACAGTATTAGTAAAGAGAATTATTTCTATAGCAAAATTTGTTTGGGATCTGAAGGAGGGATAGGGCTTAAACTAAAGAAGAGATAGGGATGGTACTCAAGATGACAGGTAGACATGTGAAAAGCACTATGACTGCAGTGAATAATGAGTTCTCATCAGCAAACAATTAACCAGAGCTACAGTCAAGCTCTTCTCAGCTATGTGTAGGCGGGACATATAAAGCTAGAAGAATGTTTGAGAACCTTTGTTTATTAACTCATTTTTATGGCCGGCTCAGCCTGCCCTGACGGCAGGGCTGGAGCAGCATGTGGTGCCGGGGATCGAACCGCGGTCCCTGAAGCCGCCCAAGCTTTCCCAAGCAGGCGCTTTAGACCACTGAGCCATCCCGCCGGCCCCAAAGCTAGAAGAATGTTAACTGCTGAGCTTAAAACTCCTAAATGGCTAAGCAGTGATTTGTGTAGATTAGGCAAACTATTTTTCATTACTATATTAGATACATAATCAACATTGAAACTTTTTTTTGTCTTTTTGTGACAAGCTCTTGCTATATAGTTCAGGCTGGCCTTGAGCTCACTTTGTAGCCCAGGCTGGTCTCAAACTCACCAGGATCTTGCTCCCTCGGTTTCCTGTTACAGGTGTATACCACTATGCCCAGCTGTAGACAAGAGCACTCTGCCTTGGAGCCAGCTGATTATTGAATGAAACCTCTATAAACTATGAACTAAATAAACCTCTCCTCTCTTGGGCATTGGATATTTTGTTTCAGCAAGAGAGAAAAGTAGCTAAGAAATTGACTTAAACTGAGGTAACAGGCAGAGAAAGAAGACAAGAGTAGGAAGTGGAAAGGCAGAATAGAAGTGTTAGGAAAGGAAATCTCAGAAAGAAATGTGGGGTAAGCAGCAGCACAACCATGGAGAACTGGTGCTACTATCTACCCCCCCAAACCAGGCTCAGAAGGAGTCATTCTCTCACACTCTGACCCCAGAACCCACCCACACACAAGGTGAGTGATTTTACAGCACATCATGGAGCTGGGCTTTTTTTTTTTTTTTTGAGACAATGTCTTACCAATAATTTATTTTATTTATTTTTCTTTTTGCTTTTGTTTATGTATTTAAGCTTTATTTATTTATTTATTTATTTATTTTTCTTGTTTCCGAACCTTTGTTTATTCACTCATTTTTATGGCCGGCTCAGCCCGCCCCAAGGGCAGGGCTGGCGTAGCATGTGCTGCCGGGGATCGAACTGTGGTCCCTGCAGCCACCCAAGCTTTCCTAAGCAGGCACTTTAGACCACTGAGCCATCCTGCCGGACCTCTTACCAATAATTTAGATGGTCCTTGAACTCACTATGTAGCTCAGGATACACTCAAACATAGAGCTATCCTCCTGTCTCAGCCTCACAAGTGCTGAGATTAAAGGCATACACCACCACCACGCTTGATTACTCCATTGTCTTAAAATTCTCCCATTAAGAATTTTTCTGGTTAACTTAGCAATTTAAGAATTTATCAATTTCCAAGTGTTTAGAGATTTTCATTATCTGTTACTGATATCCACTTTCATTTCATTGTAGTTATAGAACATACTTTGATTTCAATTCTTTTAGATTTGTTAGGGTGTTTTCTTTTTTTTGAGAAAGGAGTTTCTCTATGCAGTTCAACTAGCCTTGAGCTCACTTTGTAGTCAGGATGGCCTCGAACTCACAATGATCCTCCTGCCTCAGCCTCCCAAGTGCTAGGATTACAGGCATGCACCACCACATCTGGTTTAGGCTATTTCTTTTTTTTCTTTTTTTAAGAATTATTTATTTATTTATTTATTCTTGTTTCAGAACCTTTATTTGTTTATTTACTCATCTTTTATGGCCGGCTCAGCCTGCCCCGAGGGCAGGGCTGGCGTAGCATGTGGTGCCGGGGATCGAACCGTGGTCCCTGAAGCCTGCCAAGCTTTCCCAAGCAGGCGCTTTAGACCACTGAGCCATCCCGCTGGGCCCCTAGGCTATTTCTTATATGGAAATTTATCATCTCTCTCTCTCTCTGCTTACTAGTCTCATGAAAATAAAAAAGGAAATAAACAGTTGTATACTATTACAAGGTTTTAAACAATCCATTATGTTTCTATAACTCACAGCAAATGATTCATTGATAAACCACTTTAAAGAATGAAAAAACACATTTTTATGAGACCTTTTGCAATGCCTTTCAGATAACTAGCTATAAAAGATAACTTGAACCAACAGCCCATGAGCCCCAACCCAGAAAAAAACATACAAGGAGAACCATTTTCTCACTCACCAATCCCCACAGGGAGCCTTCAGAAGTGGCAACAATGGTAGCAGCCCTTGGAGTATTGTACATCAGAGCTAGTTCTCCAAAACTGCCACGGTTGTCATATTGACCAACAGAACGCATTTGGTTATCTTTCGTTACTAAAATGTCATAGGTTCCCCTGAAAGAATGACAAGAAAAAATTATTTCTGATAATAAATTTAATTGGCAAATGCATATAATATAAAACATCAGAGGATTTCTAAAAGAAATTTGGTAGTATAAACAAATGCAACAGGTTTTTACATTTTTGACTTTGTAGTCTGTGGTCTTGCCAAACGCATAGTATTTTTGTAGCACTTGTGGTATTTTCGACATGGAAGATCATGTTACCTGCAGAGTTTTACTTCTTTCCAATCTATATGTCCTTCTTTTCATTGTTTTTGCCATATTACATTGCCTACGACTGACTGGAGGGGGTCAGCACAAACATCCTTTATTATTTTCCATGTTAAGAGAAAATCATTTTATCTTTCACGATTAAGTACGATGTTCATTTTAGATTTTTCATAAATGCCTTTAGCCAGGTTAGAAAAAATTCCTTCTATCGTAGGCTGCTGAGCACATCAAATTTTGTCACATGCCCTGCTGCATACTGAAATGTCTGTATAGGCTTTCTTTCATAATTCGTTGAAAAAAAAAAAGATATACAAAATAAAGTAAATGGTATGTAACTATCTACTACTGATTATAATGACTGCTAAAGAAAAATACTCATAACTGACAGGCATTTGGAGAAATAGGCATTCTCAATACAACATTGAGGTAAACATCAACTTTCCAAAGTGTAAGACATTTAACAGCTTATAGCAAATGCTTTAAAGAGACAAAAAAAAAAAAAAAAAAAAAAAAAATCTTTGACACAGTACTCCATTTCTATTTAAGCCAAAAGAATCAACAATTCTGAAAAAGACTACTGTAGAAATGCCTGCTGAGTAATATTTGTAATAACAAAAATTACAAACTACTCACTCTGCTAATGAGAGGGGGAATAGGTTAAATATGTGTTTTTAACCATATTATAGTCATTAAATATGGTGACCTAAAAGCCAGGTGTGCCAGTTGTGGTGATGCAAACCTTAGGCAAATACCAGCTCTCAGGAGGCTAAGGCAAGAAAACCCAGCACAGTCCAACTCAGCAAGTTCAAGGCTAGCCTGGACTACACAGTGAGACCCTGTCTCAAAAATAACCAATCAGCTGGGCATAGTGATGCACACTTATAATCTGTTTGTAATCCCAGTACTCTGGAGATTGAAGTGGAGAAGTCACTGTGAGTTCAAGGGAATCCTGGGCTGCATAGTGAGTTCAGGGTCAACCTGAACTACATCGCTTGCTCTTGTCTCAAAAATCAAAAAACAAAACAAAACCAACCAAAGTCAGGCATGGTGGTGTTTGCCTGTAATCTCAGCTTTCTGGAAGGCTGAGGTAAGAGGATGATTGGGAATTTAAGACCAACTTGGATTACACAGTAAGACTACATAACGACCCTGTCTCAAAAAAAGAAAAATGAACAAATAAAAGTTCCAGCTATGGGGCCTGGTGGGATGGGTCAGTGGTCTAAAGCGCCTGCTTAGGAAAGCTTGAGCGGCTTCAGGGACTGAGGTTCAATCTCTGGCACCACATGCTGCGCCAGCCCTGCCCTTGGGGCGAGCTGAGCCGGCCATAAAAATGAGTGAATAAACAAATAAAGGTTCTGAAACAAGAAAAATAAATAAATAAATAAATAAATAAATAAATAAATAATTCTAAAAAAAAAAAAAAAGTTCCAGCTACTTGTGAAGCTAAACCAGGAGGATCACAAGTTTGAGAACAACCTGGGTAACTTAAATGAGACCTTGTCTCAAGAATGCTGAGAAAGTAATTCAGAATTCTGTGGGTTCAATCTCTAGTATTGCCAAAAATAAATGCACATGTACCTACCTACTTACATTCATAGAACAAAAATATGACAAATAATTGTTTTCGCTATCCGGGTGTGGTGGCTCATGCCTGTAATCCCAGCACTCAGGAGGCTGAGGCAGGAGGATTGGTGCAAGTTCGAGACCAGCCTGGGCTACAAAAGTGAGCTCAAGGCCAGCCTGAACTGCATAGCGAGACCCTGTCTCAAAAAGACAAAAAAAAAAAAAAATTGTTTTCCATGGGAAATATGTTAAGATTAGATCAAATAATATATGACCCAATGTAAAATATCTGTATGTAAATACTGTTATTTGGTTTCTGACTGCTATAGAGCCCTATTACTCATCCTTTTTCCTTCTGCCCCAGATCTGGAGTAAAATGCCTGAAATTTCCTTCTATGGTGCTGATGGAGAATTCAAATAACAGTGTCAGCACAGGTGCCAGAGTACCCTTATTCTGCTCTCTCTTCTAGACAGCCTAAGATCACAGGCAAGTTACTTCTCTCTGCTATTTCAGCTCTTTTGGACCAGTCTGTGAACCTTCCCTGCTCTCTACTAAAAGTCTTGTGACATAAGTAGTAAGCTCTCACATACTCTATTAGTGTACACATAGAGCCATCAGTCTTGATATCTGAGCCAAACTTTGGTGGAGGGTCTATCTCCAGAATAAATATGAGTAGGTTCAACTGGCTTATGATTATAATGTTTTGGATGTGGTCAACAAAACTGGGATCATCTAAAATGAGTCTAGCTGGCTAATTCTAAATATATATTTTTTTCTCAAAGACAAAAAGAAGGGCCCGGCAGGATGGCTCAGTGGTCTAGAGCACCTGCTTGGGAAAGCTTGAGCAGCTGTAGGGACCGCGGTTTGATCCCAGCATCATGTGCTGTGCCAGCCCTGTCCTCAGGACAGGCTGAGCCGGCCATTAAAATGAGTGAATAAACAAAGGTTCTGAAACAAGAAATAAATAAAATAAAATAAAAAATTCTTACAGAAAAATAAAATAAAAAAATCTAAAAAAAAAAAGGGAGTAATTATGGAGGAAACAATAGCGGAATGTAGTCTAGTCATGAAATTGTGGGTAAATTATTACACTGCTTTTATTTTTTGAAAAATCACCTATAAAGAAATATCACTTACAAAATTGCAAAGTATCATATATTAAAGAAAAAGCTGAGAACAAAACCAATCACTCAACCCCCATTTATGTGGCAGCTGCTCTCAAAGAAGCTCACCACTCAACAGGGAAGCTCACCACTTCTAAGCCTATAGACATGGCAGAAGGTAGGTACTGTCCCTTCCAGGGGATGCTAGAGACTTGATTCTGGAGGTGCATACCACTTCTGGCAGCAGCATTGCATATTCTTATCATTACCTATTTAGGTATCTGTCTCCCTGACTAGCCAATGAGTTTTTTGAGGCGGAACTGTATTTTTTTTTTTTTAATAAACCCTACAGCATTTCATGTTCACTACATTCAAAGGATAAGCTCTCATCTAAACATGTTACACTAATCCCTTCATAGACAGGCATTTCAATCTCTGTGTTGTAGGCAGAGAGGCAGGTGCCAAGTAGCTGCTGGGACATCTGTTTTTTTATGGCTAAGTACACAGAAGTATGTGGTGGCTTCTAGGGTGGTGATATAACATTTCTTTTAGCACTTACAGAATTTCTATGTACAAATTATTAGCATAACAGATAATCCAAGTGTTCAATTTCTTCCAGTATGGCTTACACCTGGAACAAAGCCAGAAGAGGCTGAGGGTATAAAGGTCAAGATAGTGTATTTATGTGTAAAGTTAGGCTGGATTTTTATTTTTTATTTTTTTTGCAGTACCAGGGATTGAACTCAGAACCTTGCACTTGTCAGGCAGGTGCTTATGCTACTGAGCTATATCCCTGGCCCAAAAGCAGATAGAGTTCTTTTTTTTTTTTTTTTGACGGGACTGGGGTTCAAACCCACGACCTTGCATTTGCCAGACAGGCACTTGTGCCACAGAGCCATCTCCCCAGCCCCTTAGGCTGGAATTTAAGATCCAAATTGCAATCTGGTGTGACTGTTCTTTAAGAAATGGATTCACTTAAACACTGGCCTATAACATGTTTATGAAGCATGTGCCATGCTTACCTTTCAACTGTACAGGAAATTTTTCATTGTAAATGATGGGTACAATTATAGATTGTAGTGAAGACTCAGGACAATACTTAGAGAAGGGTAGGCTGTGGTCCCTTTTCAAGCTTTTAGAAAGCTTGGTTACCTGACACTACATCTCTCTGGGCTAAATAAAGGATTGGATGAAGCATCTGTCTCATAGCATGAATCTATTAAGAATAGCAACATAACTACAAAGCTCCATCTCCTACCGTTCTATGACATAGAAGTTGTCCCCATCATCTCCTTGGTCAATGACATGCTCATCTACTTTGACTGTTCTTTCAAACATGGCATCAAGAACTTCAGAAAGCTGTTCCTATAGGGTGTACACACAAAGAAAAAGATGACTCACACTTGCAGAGAACATGCAATAGTCATGTTTATTTCAATTTGTAGCTATACAATAGAAGTTCACATACTAGACTGTTCCCAATTTTTTTTTTAATTTTATTTTTTTCTTGTTTCAGAACTTTTGTTTGTTTATTTATTTATTTTTATGGCCGGCTCAGCCCTGAGGGCAGGGCTGGCGCAGCATGTGGTGCCGGGGATCGAACCGTGGTCCTTGCAGCCACCCAAGCTTTCCTAAGCAGGCACTTTAGACCACTGAGCCATCCTGCCGGGCCCCAATATTTTATTTTATTTTTTATTTATTTTTTTCTTGTTTCAGAAACTTTGTTTGTTTATTCACTCATTTTTTATGGCCGGCTCAGCCCGCCCCAAGGGCAGGGCTGGCGCAGCATGTGGTGCTGGGAATCGAACCATCCCTGAAGCCGCCCAAGCTTTCCCAAGCAGGCGCTTTAGGCCACTGAGCCATCCTTCCGGGCCCCAATTTTTAAACAGAAATCTAAGGACTATCTGAAACAAATATTCTCCTGAGGCCAGTCAGCTCCGCATCTCCATGTACCTCAGGAGACAAGTGTCAAGTTTCCTTTCCTCCCCCCCCCTTTGGTACTGGGGATTAAACTTGGGACCTTGCACTTGCCAGGCAAGCGCTTATCTACTGAACTATCTCCCCAGCCCTATTAAGTTTCTGAGATAATATTGTTTCAAAAGTTTTCCATGCCTGGCAAGGATGAGGTAATGAATTTGATTCCCAGCAGAACCTACCACTCAAAAAAAAAAAAAAAAAAAAATATATATATATATATATATATATATGTATATATATATATATATATATATATATATTTTTTTTTTTTTTAATTCAGCCAGGGGTCAGTGAGATAAGTGACTGCTAGGATACTAAGGAATTCCATCTTCAACTTAGAAATTTCTTCTTTGCAGGAAGGGAGATGGAAGACCCAGCAAGAGAACAATTTTATTGCTACATAAATCCATATACGTAACATTAGTTCTGCTAGAGTGACTGTGCTATTCAAAATAATTCAGTACTGCCTGAACCATTTTTAGTTACATAATTCCATGTGTAACTAAAGAGACAGGGTCTAGCTGTGTAGTCCAGCCTGTCCTCAAGTTCATGCTGACCCTTCTGCCTCAACCTCTCAACTGATGATACTATAAGCATGTGTCATCACCCCTGGCTTTCATGTATGCATAAACTGACAAATGCTAAAATGGATATAAATAGATGGATGGATAGATGGATGTCCTCTTACCCACTTGCCATCTACATTCATGTAGAATGTGACCCAATATTGCCTGAAATCTCTTATTTAAATAATAGCAGCCAGGCCATGGTAACAAGGCATGAGGATTGGTGTGAGTTCGAGACCAGCCTGGTCTACAAAAAGTGAGCTCAACGCAAGCTTGAACTGCACAGTGAGACCTGTCTCAAAAAGACTAAATAAATAATAGCAATAAGGGCATGGAAGGGCACATTCCAAGCATATGTTAGGCTGTGAATTCCATTCCCAGCATGACAATAATCAATGAATGAATGAATCGATTGATACATACATACATACATATATTCATACATTCATAATGGTATAGAAAAGAAAGAGCTGGGTATGGCAGTACACATCTATAAACCCACCTACTCATATAGAGGCATGATCAAAAGTTTGAGTCCAGACAGGGTCACTTAAGAAGATCCTTTGTATAAATACCACCAACAAAAAGTAGTGTCATATCTCAGGGGCAGAGCACATGGCCCACAGGTATAAGGATCTGTGTTCAATCCTCAACAATGCATAAACAAAACAAAATACAACTTAGAAAAGAACAGAAAATACTGGTGGCACAAAATTTTAAGCTTTCCTCTAAACATCCGTACTTGGCCTAGAGGCTGCCTATTGGAAGCTTCTTATTCTGAGTAACTTTTCTTCTAACTGGATTCTTCAAAAATATCAGTATCATGAAAAGCGAGGGGAGGGAAGGGAAGCATTTAAGGGGTCTACAAGGCCACCATGACAACAAAAATGCAACATGTTATTCAAGACTGAAAACAACACTGTACAAAACTTTAATGGAAAAATTTGAGAAATCTGACTAAGAGTGTGACGTGATCATATTGCACCAATGTTAAATTTCTTGGGTTTGTTAGTGGTATTAATGCAAGAAGACAGTTTTGTCTTGGAAAATATATCTCAAAGTATCAAAGAATGAAGGCATGATACTTGAAACACACTGACAAATGACTCAGAACAGAAAAGCAGTATATATAATTCTTTTCTCTTTGCTCACACATTTGCACATGAAAGGGAAAGTAAATGCAGCAAAATAAAAATAACTTACAAATACAGTGAAAAAGGTGCTCAACGTGCTATTTTTACTTCTCTGTAAGTTTGAAATTTTAGCCAGCGTAGTGGTTCATACCTGTAATCCCAGGACTCTGGGAGGCTGAGACAGGAGTATCACTGAGTTCAAGGTCAAACTTGACTATATAGTGAGACCCTGTCTCAAAAATCAAAAAGTAAAAATAAAAGAAATTTGAAAAATAAAGACTTAGGAAATAAATTTTAAAATTTGTGTTGGGTAAAATGGCACATATCTGTAATCCCAGCACGTGGGAGGCTCACACAGGACAATCACTGCAAGTTCAAGGCCAGCCTTTTCATTACATAATGAAACTATTTCAAAATTAATTAACTAACTAATTAATTAATTAATTAAAAGATTAGAAACAGTCACCAGAATAATTCAAATTCAAACACACAATTTTAAGAGTTGTTATGATCTGGAATAACTGGAAATCTCGTATTTCGTTGGTAGAAATACAAAAGGGTAAACTACTTTAGGAAAGCTCTGGTACTTATTTTTCATAAAAGTTTACCAAATACCTACCCCTACAACTCAAGCAATTTTACCTTTAGTTAACTAAAGAGAAATGGAACAAAAAGTTATAAAAGCAGAAAATGTACATGATTCATTATATTAGTATTCTTGATAATTACTAAAAATCAGAAACACTACTTATCAATCAAGAGAAAAAAAAGATACACTAGTATTTCTGTAAAATGTAAAAACAAACTACCATCACTAGCATAAGATATACTGATGTGATGAACCTTCTGATAACATGTTCTGAAAATGACACAATATCATATCTGGCTGTCTGGCCAAAAATTATGAGAACAGACACAATCAAACATGGGGACATTCTATTGAATAACTAGAATAAGACAGGACTAAAAAAACTGTTCCAGAAGACTGAGAAAAAGACAAGCTAAAAGGAATCTAAGACAATATACCTAAATGCAATGTGAGATGCTGGATTAGATCTTTAATAAGAAAAAGGCCAGGCATGGTAGTGCGTGCCTGTAACCCTAGCACTCTGAGGTAGGAAGATTGCCATAAACTGTATTACACAGGGAAGTTCAAAGTCATCCTGAACTGTAAAGTGAAATCCTGTCTCAACAAAACAACAACAAAGTATAAGAAGACAAAATTGAATGAAGTAACACTAGAATACAGTTGTAGTTTAAGGTATCATACTATAAAAGTGTCATTTATTGATTTTAGAAACTATATCCCCGTACTGTATAATTCCATTTATATGAAATTCTAAAAAAATTAGAATTAATCTAATAGTAACTTGCCTGTGGTGTAGGGGGCTAAGAATTATCATGAAGAGGCATAAAGGTTGTTTTTGAGATGGTGGCAATGCTCTATTATCTTGAAAGGAGTTTGAAATATTTGTGTTTGGATTGGTCAAACCAAAATGCACACTTAAGACTTCATTGTACATAAACCTTGCATGGAAAAACCATAATGCCAAACTCTAGAGTTAATGACATGTATGTCCAACTATTTAGGGGAAAGTATACCGACACTCAAGACTGGGCGTAGTGGTGCTTGCCTATAATCCCAGCTCTTGGAAGGCTGTAAACAGGCAGATTGCTGAGTCTGAGGCCCTGAACACCCTGTAGATCCTTCCCTAAAATACAAAAGAAAGAGAGAGAGACAGAGAGAGAGGGAGAGGGAGACGGAGAGGGAGAGGGAGAGGGAGAGGGAGAGGGAGAGGGAGAAGGAGAGGGAGGGAAAGAACGGCAAAGCAAAGCAAAGCAAAGCAAAAAGCAAAGCAAAGCAAAGCAAAAAGCAAAAAGCAAAAAGCAAAAAGCAAAGCAAAGCAAAGCAAAGCAAAGCAAAGCAAAGCAAAGCAAAGCAAAGCAAAACAATCAAAAAGAAAAAAGAAAGTACACTGGTATGTGCAGTTTACTCAGAACTATATCCCCAGAATAACACGAGTTATTATAGAGGCCAGCAAACTGCCACATTTTAAAGAATTTATTTTATTTATTTTCTTGTTTCAGAACTTTTGTTTGTTTTATTTATTTTTATGGAGGGTTCAGCCTGCCCTGAGGGCAGGGCTAACGCAGCATGTGGTGCCAGGGATCGAACCAGGGTCCTCTGCAGCTACCTGCAGGCACTTTTAGATCACTGAGCCATCCTGCTGGGCCCCTGCCACATTTTAAATAATATATTATTGGAACATATATCTTTTCATTTATGTGTTTTCTATGATTGCTTTCCTATTTACAAAGGCAGAGTTAAACTTGTGACAGAAATAATTACTATTTGGCTCTTTAGGAAGAAGTTTGTTGGTTCTGCTGCTGAAGGATGAGTAGATGTATGTGACAGAGTAAGCAAAGCAAACTGTTAAAAATCAACACAGCTAGGGCTGGGGAGATAGCTCAGTAGAGTGTTTTCCTGGCAAGCACAAGGGCCTGAGTTCAATCCCTGGTTCCACCCCCCACCCAAAAAAAAAAAAAAAAATCAACACAGCTGATAAGATACGTGTTCACGTAAACACAACTTTGTTGTATGTCAATATTTTTAGGATAAAATGTTAGTAAAATACAATTAAATCTGAAAATTAATCATTTTTGAACACTAAGGTGGTAAAATGATATTCTACAAAACAAAAAATGAAAACAAGAAATCTTGTTTAGATTGACAAAGAAAACTCACTTACAGTAACTCTTGACAGTAAACTTGAAAGAGGCTTTATTCACAGCAAATGAAGCAGTGAGTCCCCTTTCCATTTACAGATACCAGGCATGGTTGATTCCCTTGACTAAAGGATGTTAATGTTAGACTAGATTCCCAGGAAAGATTATAGAGATGTCTTCAGAAATTTTTCATAGAATCAGGTAGTAAGGGGATTCCAATCCTATCCTTCCTGTGTATGCATCTTCTGCACTTTCCCACATCTAATTCATGTGGCTTTGGTGTATGATATTCAAAGCTCAATCACAAGATTTTTTTACTGCCAGACAAAAATGTTTATGTTCTCCCCAAATTCCTGTGTTAAAATCTAATTCCCAGTGTGACAGTAGTGAGAGATAGTGTCTTTGAGACTTCTCAAATTAATGCCCTTACAAGTGACCTGCACAGTTCTCACCTTCTTCCTCCTTTTGAGAATAGAGAAAAGATAGCTGTCTCTGACCAAACCAAGTAGGCCTCTCACCAGAAGCAAAATTTGCTGCCAGCATTATTTTATTTATTTATTTATTTATTTATTTATTTATTTATTTATTCATTCATTCATTCATTCATTCATTTATTCATTTATTTATTTTATTCTCCTGGGCTATCTCCCCAGCCCCTGAACCTTTATTTGTTTATTCACTCATTTTATGGCCGGCTCAGCCCACCCCAAAGGCAGGGCTGGCGCAGCATGTGGTGCCGGGGATCGAACTGCGGTCCATGAAGCCGCTCAAGCTTTCCCAAGCAGGGGCTTTAGACCACTGAGCCATCCCAGCGGGCCCTGCCAGCATTATTTTAGATTTTTTTTTTTTTTTTTTTTTTGAGACAGGGTCTCGCTATGCAGTTCAGGCTGGCTTTGAGCTCACTTTTGTAGCCCAGGCTAGTCTCAAATTCACACCAATCCTCCTGCCTCAGCCTCCCAAGTGCTGGGATTACAGGTGTGTGCCACCACGCCCAGCTATTTTAGATTTTCTAGCTGACACAATTTTGAAAAACACATTTCTCCTGTTACAAATCACCTAATTTAGGGTATTTTGTTACAATAACCTAATGTACTAGGATACCTATCCTTAAGAGGTAACCCTTGTCCTCTGTCTTAATCACCAAGAGGAGGACAAGTTAAGCCATAGATCCTCTAAAATTGTGTAGACACACATGACTTACAGGAAGAGCCCTGTATTAGTCATCATTAATAAGCACTTATAAGGGGTGCTCCATACAAGGTATGAGAAGCAATCACATACTTCAGTGGGTTAACTGCTGCTGGTGAAGAGTACAGACTAGCATCCTTGGAAAAATCAATCCCTTTGCAACATAAATTCACACCCTCCAAATTAAGGAACATTCAGACCTTCCAATCTCAGCATTTCCTGATATAACCCCATGGTTCTCAAATTACTGGAATTATCTTGGAGGAAATGCCAAAGCAGATAAGAAAAATACTAAAATGCATGGAAATAATTATGCCCATCTTACTGTGGTCAACACAATAGAAGTATTTATAAAGTAAACTGAACCTGATGTTTCATCCTCATACCTTGATGAGTAAATTAAAAAAATCTCTTTAAAGGACAAAAAAGTAAAAAACTTAAAAATCATTATAACAAAAATATTTTTAAAATCAGTATTACCTGATCAAGATTTTTGAAAAGAAGAATATCTTTGCAAGCTTCCTGAAGTCTGCATCTCTGTTCATCAGTTTTAGGATGAATCACCTGTAAATCCAAATAAAGCAAGTGAATATTTTTACTCCATTTTGTAAACTGCTGATTTAAAAGCTAATACATTATTTTCTCTTAAAAAGTGGGGAAAATCGGATGGGTGTGATGGCACACGCCTGTGATTCCAGCACTATGGAGGATGAAACAGGAAGATCATGAGAGGCCAGCCTGAGCTACATGGCAAGTTCCTGTCTAACAAAAAAAAAAAAAAAAAAGGTGGGGGAAATTAGGAACATATTTTCCATAATCTTAATTTTACATAATTAATAAGCAGAAGGCTGAAAGTGGAGGGGCAATATGCTCCAGAGTGACAAGTAACACCCATATACTACCACACCAGCAGCAGTCAGTTGGCCTGTGGAAACCTCAAGGTTCTCATTCACAAAGCAGAGTATCACAAATCTGTCCAAGGAACAAAGACTGTGCTGGGCATGATGGCCAGGTCTACAAACCCACTGCTCAGTAAAGTGAGGTAAGAGCACTACAAATTCAAGGCCAGTCTGTCAAAAGAAAGCAAAGAGGGAGGGAAGGGAAGGGAGAAAAAAAATAAATAAATAAAAAGCCAGATGTGGTGGCTGTAATTCCAGCCTTCAGGAGGCTGACCCAGGATAGCTGTAGCATGTTCAAGACCAGCCTGGGCTGCATAATGAGTTCAAGGCCAGCCTGAAATAGGGTTGACCTATCTTTAAAAAAAAAAAAAAAAAAGACTAAAACAGGAAAAGAATGAACACCTACTTAGTATCAAACATTATGCTTGCTCTGTGATTATAGCAGTGGAGAGCCAAAAACATCTAACCTCTGGGCCCAGCAGGATGGCTCAGTGGTCTAAAGCGCCTGCTTAGGAAAGCTTGGGCGACTGCAGGGACCGCGGTTCAATCCCCGGCGCCACATGGTGCGCCAGCCCTGCCCTCAGGGCAGGCTGAGCCAGCCATAAAAATAAACAAACAAACAAAAGTTCTGAAACAAGAAAAAAATAAAAAAATAAAAAATTCTTAAAAAAAACCTACCCTCATATTGTTCCTAAAATATGTCAGAGAATGATGACAAAGTAAGAAAGAGGTGGACAAG
Organism: Myocastor coypus; assembly: GCA_004027025.1. Classification (NCBI taxonomy): domain Eukaryota; kingdom Metazoa; phylum Chordata; class Mammalia; order Rodentia; family Myocastoridae; genus Myocastor; species Myocastor coypus. The sequence continues at coordinate 24,874 of PVJA010015045.1, forward strand.
GGACATAGAAGTATCAGTATGTATGTGTGAGTGTGAACTGTTGAGGCCTCAGTCAGAAAGTAACATGGAAGATTTAAAGAAGTTCTGCACAGGGCCAGCGGGATGGCTCAGTGGTCTAAAGCACCAGCTTGAGGAAGCTTGGGCGGCTTCAGGGACCACGGTTCGATCCCCGGCACCACATGCTGCACCAGCCCTGCCCTTGGAGCGGGTTGAGCCGGCCATAGAAATGAGTGAATAAACAAACAAAGGTTCTGAAACAAGAATAAAAATAATTAAAAAAAAAAAAAGAAAAAGAAGAAGTTCTGCACAATGTAAGGGAGAGTCACGTGGATATCTCTGTGAGGATAGCAAGTGAAAACAAGGTTTTTAGCCGGGTGTGGGGACCCACATCTTCAAAAAAAGGAGGAAAAGTAAGAGGGTAAGAAGGGTGGGGAAGGAGGCAGAGGAAGAAAAGTTTTATGGTGGGTGAGCGAAAACTGCAAGTTTGAGCCGGGCGTGGTGGCGCACGCCTGTAATCCCAGCACTCGGGAGGCTGAGGCAGGAGGATCGATGTGAGTTCGAGACCAGCCTGGGCTACAAAAGTGAGCTTAAGGCCAGCCTGAACTGCATAGTGAGACCCTGTCTCAAAAAGCAAAAAAAAAAAAAAAAAAAAAAAAGAAAACTGCAAGTTTGAAAGATAAACCAGGTGTGGTGGCACATACTTATAAAACCAGCACGTGGAAGGTTGAGATAGGAGTACAGTTGTGAGTTTGCGGTCAGCCTGCACCACATAACAAGACCTGATCTCAAAAAAAGTAAACATGTCATTGGTGTAGAGAGGTGTTATGGTTTGTGTACAGGTGTCCCCCTAAAGCATCATGCAGTCATTGGGGTGGCTTCTGGAACTGGTAATTGATTACTGTGAGAATGGATGCTGTACCTACCCTGGGGCAGGTGATTTACATTTCAATGTAAATGTAAGGAGGAAGAGAAGTTAGCTGCTTGAGCAGCTAGCTCTCCCTGCTCTTGCTCTTAGCCCATCACCGTGAAAGGTTGTTCTCTGCCATGTGCCTCTCTGCCTTGATGCCAGTTGAATATGGACTGCAACCTCTAGTAACTGTGAGCTAAATAAGTCTTTCCTTTCCTCATTTTGAGTGTCGGGTATTTGTCCCAGCAATGAAAGAAGAGTAAGGCCGTCAAGAAGCAGATTAGAGATAAATGGGTCCAAATCATAGCAGAGCATTCTGGGTCATAAGCATTAGAATTTTTCTCTAATAACATAGGGACAATTTGAAAGTAACAGCTAAGGAAGAAATATGACTAATACTTTTAAAATATTTCAGTGGGTAAGTGCAAGCTACAGTGTCGGATGGTAAGTGGTTTAGACCTGGATGGCAGCCACAGAGACATTAGAAATACAGAATTCTGGGTATATTTTGAAAACAGGAGCCATGAAAAACTGCAAGTTGGTATGAAAAAGTGAAGAGTTGAGAGTTACTACGTTTTGGCCCCAAGCAACTGAATGATGGAGTGGCTATGAATTAAGTTGGTAAAGACTGAGAGGAAAAGAATATTTAAAGAGAAACAATCAGAAAAAAATAGGAAATGGCCAGCCAAATAACCCAGCATATTAAAGTGCCTGCAAGCAGGAGCAGGGGCCAGGGGTTCAGTCCCCTGCCCACTGTGCCAGCCTCACCACCCCCTCCAGGGTGTGCTGAGATGACAGTTGAGATTTGGCATGGTGGTGTGAGCCTGTAATCCCAGTTCTTGAAAGGCTGTAAACAGGCGGATCACGGGGCTGGTGAGATAACTCAGTGGCCGTACCTGCTTAGGCAACTGCAGGAACCACAGTTCGATCCCCAGCACCACATGCTGCGCCAGCCCCACCCCCAGGGCAGGCTGAGCTGACTGTAACATAGTTTGTTTAAAAGAAAGAAAGAAAGAAAGAAAGAAAGAAAGAAAGAAAGAAAGAAAGAAAGAAAGAAAGAAAGAAAGAAAGAAAGAATCTCTCTGAAAAAAAAAAAAAAAAAAACCACAAGTGGATTACTACAAGTCCAGATCTAGTAGTGAGACCCTGAACACCCTGCAGATCCTTCCCTAAAATAGAGAGAGAGAGAGAGAGAGAGAGAGAGAGAGAGAGAGAGAAAGTTAAGTTGTTCATTGATACCTACATAAAGATTGCAGGTAAACAGCAGCTATATAAGCTGAAGTACCAATGGTACCTGTAAGTCAGTGGTGTCATAAGAATTAAATAATATAGATAGTATTTAAAATAATAACTTGTACTCATTTAGTATGTGATCAAAAGTTATTATTACTATAGATAAACATTTATTGGACTAAAAAAGAAATGATTACTGACTAATCTTGATGTTATAACTAAAAGGCCAAGATACCTGACAGGTTAAGACAGGAAGACTAGGTTTTGGGCGGCCTAGAAAACTTAGAACAACTCAAAAAGAGAAGTGTGAGTAGAGGATTTGGAGACATAGGTCAATGGTAGAGAGCTTGCTTTGCATACTCCTGGATTGAATGCACAGTACTAAATAGAAAAACTGATCAAATTCACTTCTAAATAATGTCTTCACCCTAAGAAAAGGCATACAGTTTAATCTAATGAGAAATGTCAAGTATTTTTAATTTATGGTATTAAATAAGGGAAGTGTACACTTTCTGTTAATGCTGTTGGGGATTGAACCTAGCATGTTATGTACACTATATTAATTGTACTATATTAGCCACACCCTCAGTCTTAGATAATTTAAGTTTAAATGTCATCAAGAATTTTACAACATCCAGAATTTTATTTTATTTGATATCCAGAATTTTAGAAGTGTTAATTAAATTTACATGTCTTTTTTTGAGGTCTTGCTAAAGTGAGGTATCTCACTATGACTTCCACCAATGCTGTTCTCAATCTGTTCAGTAATGCACAGCTCCTTTTTTGTAATCCCAGCATTGTAAGAGGCTAAGGCAGGAAAACTAAAAATCTGAATGCAGACTGTGCAGCTTGGCAGGCTCACGTCTCAAAAGATTGGAAGGGGCAGTTGGGTTAAATCCGCTAATACTACCCTCTCCAAAATCCCTTACTAAAATTTTTATTTGAGTAATCCCAGCTCTTAGGAGGCTGTAAATAGGCAGATCATTACAAGTCTGATGTAATAGTGAGACCCTGAACACCCAGCTTGAAGACCCTTCCCTAAAATACAAAAAATACAAATAAATAAATAAATAAATAAATAGGGCTGGTGAGATGGCTCAGCGGTCTAAAGCGCCTGCCTAGGAAAGATTAGACAACTGCAGGAACCATGGCTCAATCTCCAGCACCACTTGCTGCACCAGCCCCACCCCCAGGACAGGCTGAGCCAGCCATAACACAAATAAATAAATAAATAAATAGATAGATAGATAGATAGATAGATAGATAAATAAATAAATAAAATTTTTTATTTGTATATATCTTATCAGTATGATTAGAATTTAGTATGCAGAGAAGGGGAATCCATATAAAATACAATTCTACGTAACGTTTTTCCTTTAGCTCTTACCCGTGGATCAGTATCTTCTTCTTCCTCATCAGGGTTATAAGCCTCTGCACATACTAAAATTGGAGAGAAAATATAATGAGAAAAATAAATTTAACATATGTGGTTTTAGGAAAAATAGGAAGTGAACATGATTTTCTTCTATTCATTATTTTCTAAAGCTATAGTGATCTTTTAAAATTCTTCTTTTTTTTTTCTTTTTGCAACAGGGTCTCAGTATACAGTTCAGGCTGACCCTGAGCTCCCTTCTGTAGCCCAGGCTAGTCTTGAATTTGCACTGATCCTCCTGCCTCAGCCTCCCACGTGCTGGCATAACAGGCGTGTACCACCACCCAGTTAAAATTCCTCTTTCAATTAGCAAATACTTATGCTAAGTATCTATTAGTGTGAGACATTCTCTTAGATCCTCAAAACCCAGCTCTGTGGAGATCATGATCCCAAACAGGAAACAGACAAGGAGACAGATCACCTGTTAAATCCTGTGAGAAGGGGAAGTAAAAATAGAAAAATGCTTCCTCTCCTGAATTCTATAGCAGGGGTAAAACCCACAAAATATAATATATGTAACATAAACACAAGAGATATGGATGTAATCACCAAAAGAATTAAAATAGTGCAAAATCATATGCATGTAAACTTTTAACTTTTTGACTTTAACATCTGCCTATGTTAATTAGGCTGGCCTCTAATTCCTGGTCTCAAATGATCCTCCTCCTTTAGCCTCCTGAGTAACTGGGATTGCAGATGTAGCTACTGTATAGACCTAAGGATTACTTCAAAAACAAAACAAATACTATATTTAAGTGCTATTTTTAGCTACAATATTATACAAAACTAACCAATCTGTCCTATACAATCATTTTCATTGGCTGGAGATGGTCTTCCTTTAAACATAGTCCCTGCTTGTGTCCCCTTTAGGGCAACTTAGGTTGTTTGGGTTTTTACTAGCAGGACACTATAATTACCTTCATTTGTACATCCTTGGGAAGGCTTCCTAGGGTGAAGTCTCCCTTGGGTAACAGCTAAGTCTTCTGACAGCTATAGTGGCGTATTTCTTCTCAATATGCCCTCTACAGGTGCTGTTCGTAATCTGTTCAGTAATATACAGCACATTTCTTTGTAATTTTGTTACACTTTTCCTTGTAGCTGAAATAGGAGGCAAGTTCAAGGATAGCCTGGGCTCTAGAATGAGTTTAAAGCCAGCCTGAACTACATAGCAAAACCCTAGATGGATGGATGGATGGATGGATGGATGGATGGATGGAAAATCTCTGTGGACTAGTAGAAAATGTACACAACCTTTTTTTTTTTTTTTTTGTACCAGGGATCAAACTTGGAACCTTGCACTTACCAGACAGGCACATATGCCACTGAGCTGCATTCCTGGCCTGGACTAGTAGAAAATGAGTTGTAGGGAAAAGTAAGTGAAGAAGAGTATTCATAGTTTTTTTTTTTTTTTTTTTCCCCATGTTATCATACAAAAGAGTTGAGAATGGAGCAAATGAATGTATAACATAAACATTTATACACATTATCTACTAAGTTTTCTAAATTATTTATTAACTTTGGGGGGTTCTCAGACGCAGAACCCAAAATGTAATGAAATTGTTTCCATAGTGATTAATGAGAAACAAGAAAGGATAGCAAAAGGAAAGAAATCAAGAGAGTCACAAGTTTGAGCCCAACCTTGGCAATTTAGTAATTTATCAAGAGCCTGTCTCAAAATTAAAAATTAAAAAGAGGTCCAGAGGTATACCTCAGTGAAGAAACTCTGGGTTTAATCCCTAGTACCACCAAAACAAAGGACCATGATTGTGATATAGCAATTCCAACTCTTCTAGGTAACTCAGCTTTTTACTGAGAAGAAATGGAGAAGCAATTACAGATTAGAGGTGTGTGTGTGTGTGTGTGTGTGTGTGTGTGTGTCTTTTTGACATAGCTAGTTTAGACTAACCTCAAATTCAGTGATCCTACTTCCTCAACCTCCTGGATACTGAGATTGCAGGTGTGTGTTATCACACCTGGCCTAAACATTAGAAAATTTCAATATAAACAATTTTACTTTGGGGGGGGTTGTTTTTGTTTTTGAGACCATGTAGCTTCAGGCTGGCCTTTATTGGGGACCAGGGGATATGAACTAATATGTTACTATGCTGGAGTCCTGACTACATGACTGGGGTCCATCATCTTGACGCTGGTATGACTTACTTTAGGAATAGAGAAGTATGTGGAAGGCTGCCATGCTTCCTGGCTGCCCAGAGAAGGCTCATAGCCTTAAGAAGATAATACCTGCTAAAGGTAAGGTAAAGAATGCAGGCATCCAGACATAGGGAAGAACTTATTCTCTAACAATTTTTCCCTATATGCCACAGTTTCTGTTCCAGGAAAGTATTCTACCCTTTCTCCTGTGTTCCTAGCTTACTAATGAAAGTAGGCCAACTGAGGAGACTGATGTACCTGTCCACTAAAGGCAGACTCCTCCTGGTCCCCTTATACCTTGAATATTGCTTTTGTCTTTATTCCCCGCCATTCCTCCCTCAGGTATCCACATACTTGTGATCACCTCTCCCACGGGCCTTGAATTCACTATGTAACCCAGGCTGCCCTTGAACTTGTGGCAATCCTGCTGCCTTAGCCTCCAAAGTACTGGCATTACAAAAATATACCACCACAAATCATCATTTTAAAACCTTACCCTATTGTTAGTGGCAAGTACATAATGAGTTATCTAGTGAATTAAAAAAGATTGTACTAACAAAACTTCTCTCAAGAATGATCCAGATGAGATAACTGGTGTTGCTCAGAATACAGCAAAACTTTTCCCTCTTCCCAATACACACCATTACAGCTGGAAAAAGTTATCTTCTAACATATGAAATAGCAGAAGGAACAGAAGTAATTTACTGCAAAGCTCCATTCTGTCTTCCACATAATGGAGTCAACAGTGACTTCCCTCTAAAAACCACTGTAAGGATTGAAGTAGACAAGTACTTGACACATAGTATGAATGCCATAAATGCCAATTTTCCATTTGTTTTTTTTTTTTTTTTTTTTGGAGGGGGGTCTTTCTCAGACAGGGTTTCACTATGCAGTTCAGTATGGCCTTGAAATTACTCTGTAGCCTGAGATGACCTCAAACTCACAGTGACCCTCCTGCCTCAGCCTCCTGAGTGCTGGGATTACAGATGTGCACCATCATATATAGCTTCACTTGTTTTTTTGAGACAGTGTCTTGCTCTTTAGTCCAGGCTGGCTTTGAACCTGTGATCCTCCTGGCTCATCATCTTGCACGCATGTACCACATGCCCATTCCATTTTTGACCTTGTGGTCCTAAGGGATGGAATCTAGGACTTGAGTATGTTTGGCATGTGCTTTTTACCACTGAGCTACCTCAGATCTTTATTTTTTAAGTTAAGGTTTAACTTAAACCTTAAACCCTGGCTGGCCTCAAACTTGTAATCCTCTTGTGTTTAGCCTCTTGAGTCCAAGTAGGTAGGATAACAGGTATACACTGCATCCAGCAAGTATCCATTTGTTAAACTTTTTCATTACTTCAGTCCCATTCACTCAGGTTTTCAAAAGTACTAATTACTATTATTCTGGTTTTTCCCCTAGTTCACCCTTTCAATAACTGTTCTTTCTTTAATGCTGTCCCCCAATCTTTTTTTTTTTTTTTTTTTTTTTTTTTTCCTTTTCCATTTTTTTTTTTTTTTTTTTTTTTTTTTTTTGCCCTTAGCAACTTTGCTTTGTTGTACTGTTCTGTGTCAGTGCCGAAAGAACCACGAGAAGACTTGATGAAGGTAACTAGAGGACTCACTGAGATCTGTCTCTCTGAAAGTGAGGCCAGAACTCTAGAAGCATCTAGTTTTTATTTAGGTCACACAATAGAAGATTCACAGGAAGGAGAGGGGATCACCAGCTTCTTAAGGGTGGAGATAGCAATCAGGATTAAGCTGTTACACCTTTTTTAGATCCTAGTCATCTAAGATCCCTAAGTAACAGATTACAACCCACCCTAAACTTTAATTGTTCTTCGCTTCTTTAAGATGCTAGTTTTTAATCTCTACATTGTGTTCATTTTCATGTATTTAATTTTTTTGATGCATTTAATTCTTACTATTTTTTAGTTTTTTCAATCTATTATTTTCTTGGCTATATATTCAGAATTCATAAAAGCAATGTTTTCTTGCATTCTACTGTGTATTTTGTAACAGACCATTCTAATCTTTGCTCCTTTCTTTTTAGTGGTGATGGTACTGAGCTATATCCTTGACTTTTTAATATTGAGAGGGGGTCTTGATAAATTGCTAATTTTCCCAAGCTGTGCTCAAATTTTGATCCTCCTGCCTCAGACTCTCAGAGTGCTGTAATTATAGACACATATTATCATTATAGGCACATACCACCATTCCTGGGTTCTTTTGTTCCACTCATAACCTTAGCTTGTTTAATTCATTCATAGGTCCTGTATTATTTTGTTGGCATTTGTTTCTCATTTATTAGCAAGCAATGCAAGTAGTTCTTGACCCTACTCTCAGTTCATTTGTACTAAGGGCTAAAAGACCCCATTTAACAGGGGTATGGAGGCACTGGCTTGAGGTATGTACGAGATGGGTTTGCAGAGATAAGGGATTTTTTTTTTTTTTTGTCTTTTTGAGACAGGGTCTCACTATGCAGTTGAGGCTGGCCTTGAGCTCACTTTTGTAGCCCTGGCTGGTCTCGAACTCGCACTGATCCTCCTGCCTCAGCCTCCTGAGTGCTGGGATTACAGGCGTGCGCCACCACGCCCGGCTGAGATAAGGGATTTTTGAAGCCACAATTCCAAAGCCTCTCAGGATGCAAGGCTACAGATCAGAAGATAGCCAGGGCAGAGTGGTACATGTAATCTTAGCACTTGGGAGGCTAAGGCAGGAGGATTGCTGAGACTAGCTTGGGCCACACAGTGGGTTCAAGGGCAGTCTGAATTGCAGAGAGAGACAAAGTGCGAGAGAGCAAGAGTGAAGAAAACTGCCTGCAGGGCCAGAAGTCCAACAAGGAGCAAAACAACTGCCTTAAGGAATGAATGCTATGGCCCTCATCCTCCCATACTCTGATCTATTAATTAGATTAGTGGTAAGGTCTATCATAAAACAGACTAATCTCGGGCCTAGCAGGATGGCTCAGTGGTCTAAAGCACCTGCTTAGGAAAACTTAGGTGGCCGCAGGGACCACGGTTCGATCCCGGGCACCACATGCTGCGCCAGCTCTGCTCTCAAGTCAGGCTGAGCCAGCCATAAAAATAAATAAACAAGCAAAAGTTCTGGAAAAAAAAAAAAAAAAAAAGACCAATCTGGCCTTCTTTATTTGCTCTTTATCTTTGTTTCCTGGTCCTACCCATAAAAAAGCCACAGAAGCTCCAGTTCAAGTTGTTTTTTCCTGAGACTCTCTCATACTGAGAAATTTTAGTTAAGGTAGTCGCTCTGTACCCATTTGGAGGTTAAACTGGACAGAAGACTCCAAGTAATCTCTCATCCTTTGTACCATGCCATGGTTGTGAACTGTGACACAAAAGGACAAGCTGATTTATCCATTCCCAACTTAACTCCCAGATCTTTGGAGATAATTACTCAGGGCAGCCCTAGTCTAGCTGGCTCCAGCTTCATGTTCCTCCTGATTCTATGAACTAAAAGAACATTTGAGAAATGTAGCCTCCAGAATATCATGTTTATAGCTTCCTTGCCTTAATTAATACTCTATTCACATAGACCATGCCTCCTATGCTATACTGCCATTGCATTCTGCCTGCTCAGCAGGGACCTATACCCTAAAACAGAGAAAGCTCAGAGGAAACTGGGAAAAAAGACTGCATGCATTCCAGTCTCTAAGGCTGCCAGAACCTGGTTAGGGTATAGGGTAGGTCCTAGGTTACTAAGCTCAAGAGATGACAATGAAATATGGGTAAAAACTCATTACCTTTCTCTAAGCTTCCTTTTTCCCAGTGGTGAGGTCACATGTACTTACCTCAGTTCTGTACTAAAGATGAAGGCAAACACCATCTTGCATCCTATTCATTTGTGTTGCTATATTTTGCATCTTCATAGGTATTTTAGTAAGAGATTGGGAAAGCTGCATTGAAGGTAATTAACAATACACCATGGTAAACCACAAATTTCTCTATGCTCTTGATTTATGCCATTAGCATTTCAGTTTTCTAAGCTAGCAATCTAGTTTGTTTGTTTGAGAAAGTGTGTCACAAGATAGCTCAAACTGGCCCTATGTAATCCAGGCTGGCCTCAGATTATAATCTTCCTACCTCAGCCTCCCACATGCTGGGATTACAGACATGCCCTACCAGGCTCAACTAGAAATCTGTGTTGTTTATTATGAGTTCTTTCTTTTACTTTTTATCCAAGAAACACATCAAATTCGGCTTCAGAAATAGTGTCAAATTTAATCTTTATGCCATCTAGTACTCCTTAAGATAACTTCAAAATACCTTAATGTATTAAAAAAAACTTTAGGAAATAGATGGCTATATGAACACTATACTTTTTCTACTTTGTTTATGTATGAAAATTATCATTTAGATTGTTTTTAAAACTAGATGAGGCTGATACAATTTTACTGACAGTGACTATCTTGGGCTACTCCTGGCCATAGTTTTCCTCCAATTTTGTAGGAAATTGGCCAAATTAGCTCATCTTCATATTTTTAAGGCAGTAAATGCTAGTCACAGTTTTTTTTTTTTTTTTTTTTTGTGGGACCAGGGTTCAAACTCACGACCTTGCACTTGCCAGGCAGGCACTTGTGCCACAGAGCTATCTCCCCAGCCCCTGCTAGTCACAGTTTTTAATTCATTAGATATAATTTAAACAAAAGTAAACTAGGCTCAGTGGCATGCACCTGTAATCCTAGCACTTGGAAGGCAGACTGAGGCTGGGAAGACTATAAGAAAGTTCTGCCTGTGCAATTTAGAGAGATCCTGTCTCAAAATAAAAAGTAAAAAATGGCTGGAGATGTAACTCAGTAATAAAGTACTCGGGTCCAATCTCTAGTACCACAAAAAAAAAAAAAAAAAACTATTTAATTAATTAAAAAATAAACCTTGGGTGTGGAGGTGGAGGCAGAGCATTTGCTTAGCAGGTATGAGATCCTGGGTTTAATACCTAGCATGTCACACACACACAAAAAGTCATTTTCATTAAAATTATTAATGTTTCTTTTTGTGGAAAGATACTATGTTTCAATCTTTCAAAACTGGTTTTGAGGGGGTTTGATCCCGGGCCTGCCACTGAGATAGCAATTGAGACTGGGAGTAGTGGCGCACCAGTAATCCCACTCTGGAGAGGCTGTAAATAGCCAAGAGTAATAATACTGTACACTGTACTCCCTAATTTGTTATGATAGTAGAGTTTTATGTGTTCTTATATAAAAGAAATTTAAAAAGTAATTCTGCATGCTAAACATATTCTTTACCACTGAGACATACCCCAGCTCTATCCATTTTAAAATACCTACTTGATTGCTATCCTGATGGTTCTGCATGCCACGATGTTTGTCTCAATGCACAAGCTACTCAGAGCCCAGCACCTGTGTGATTTCCCATACAGCTTTCAAAACTATAACATATCTCAGAAGATACTTAAAACCTATTAAAAATGAAGACTGAAATAGGCAACACACGCCTTACTTAAGGCAAGTTTATTTTGCCATGGTTGTCCAGCAGATGTCACTAGTCAGCAAGTGATACCATAGAAAATGACAGGTTACCTAGCCGTTTCTTCCTAATTTTAATTGCTATTTCTTTCATCCAGCTATGTGAATAATTAAAATTTACTTATGAGTTGAAATTATTTTTTGTATGCAAAGGAATGAGCAGAGATCTTGGTCTTAGCTTGAGGCCCTGTACTGCCTACCAGCTTCCATGAAAAACCTATCGCCTATTGCCTGGTTATTAGTTGGGGCTAATCAAACAAGTATCACAAAACTAAGGGTCTTAAACATCAGAGGTTTATTTTCTTTCTTTCTTTCTTTTTTTTTCTTTTTCTTTTTTTTTTTGCGGGACTAGGGTTCAAGCTCACGGCCTTGCACCTGCCAAGCCAGAGGTTTATTTTCTCACAGTTCTGGAGGTAAGAAATCGAAGATCAAGATACAGGTAGATACGATTTCTCCCAGGCCTCTTCCTTAGCTAGCAGATGGCTGTTTTCTCACTAGTTCTTCTCAACGTCCTCTCTCTTCTCTCCTTTCTCTTCACCACTCTCTCCTACCCTCCCCCTCTGTTTCTCTCTGTGTGTTCTGTCTTTCTCTTCTTGTAAAGATTTCCTAAGGGGGCCAGGGAGATAGCTCAGTAGAATAAGCACTTGCCTGGCAAGCCCAAGGTCCTCAATTCAATCCCCGATACTGCCAAAAAAAAAAAAAAAAAAAAAAAAAAAAAAAAAAAAAAGAGAGACTTCCTAGAACTTCATTTAGTCTAAATCATACACACACAGATGACTAAACCTAAGGCCTCACAAATGCTAGGCAAGCACTCCATCACTTTATTTTTCCAATTATTTAAAATTATTTATTAATAAATTAAGTTTTCAAATTATCTTTGTTTTGTTAGGATTTATTTATGAGGTCTCTAATTGCTTCTCGGCCTTTTGGCTAAGATCAAGTGTATTTATGAGGTCTCACTATATAGACCAGTGGCCTTGAACTTGCTATGTAGCCCAGGCTGACATCAACTCACTGTGATCCTCTCTTGTCTTAGCCTCTAGAGTACAGGGATTACAGCCATCACATATGATCACACCAGGCTCTTTTTTAAATTTTGAGACAGAATTTTGCTAAATCGTGCAGTTTACACTCAAACTTGTGATCTATTTGCTTAAGTCTTCTGGCAAATTGTAAGTATGTACCACTGCACACTCTTAAATCACCCCTTTAAGGCCTTATCTCCAAATACATAATGGTATGGCATCAATATAAGACAAAAATCTGACGGAAGGCACAATAGAGTCCACAATATTGGATTTCTAAATTATTCTAAGCAGCTGGGCAGTGGTGGCACATGCCTGTAATGCAAGCACTTGGGAGGCTGAGGCAGGAGGATTGGTGTGAGTTCGAGACCAGCTTGGGCTACAAAAGTGAGTTTAAGGCTAGCCTGAACTACATAGCAAGACCCTGTCTCAAAAAGAAAAAAAAAAAAAAAAAAAAAAAAAAAAAAAAAAAAAAAAAAAAGAAACCAGAATTTCAAATTCATAGTGCAGAACAATCGTTGTGAGTCCAAGGCCAGCCTGCTCTAGACCTTGTCTCATTAAAAAAAAAAAAAAAAAGTTCACATTCATTTAATCTATCAATTGATAAAGTGGGCTTTTTGTTAAAAAGTATAGCATTTGGAAGGCATGTTTTTCAAGTACAATGCTTGGCAAGGCAAAACAATAGCACAAAAGGCAAGGGCACATCTTTAAAGAGAGTCTGGGGCCCACCAGGTTGCACAGCAGAATAAAGTGCCTGCTTAGGTAGAATGTAGGGACCAGGGTTCAATCTCTGGCACCACAAGCTGTGCCAGCCCTGCCATTGGGGCATACTGATACTGCGATTAAAACGACTGAGACTGGGCATGGTGGTGTGTACCTGTAATCCCTGTGCCTGGGAGGCTGAAAACAGTAGGATCACTACATGTCTGATCTACATAGTGAAACCCTATAGGCTTTGTACTAAATATGTAAAATTAAAAAAAAAAAAAAAGCCTGACAAGAGTTAGACCCATGTGCCCACTCATCTGCTGCTTCTCAACATCTCTGATCCTTAGCCTCTTCAATGGGAAGGGAGGTTAGCACTACCACAGCCACATAAAACTTAAAACTTATTTATATAACCTCAGAATTCTGGAGGAGGTGAGAAGACTGCTAGTTTAACTCCAGTATAACTCTTGTCTCTTAAGTATTTCTTGATCTACTCTGCCTATAGCAAGCTGCCCTCTTGATTTCTGATTCTGTCATTCCTTTTAATCTATGCACTCATCCATATTTACTCATATTAACTACATAGCAATTGTCTCAGATACTTTTTGCTCATTGCTGGAACAAATATCTGACACTCAAAATTAAGGGAAAAAAGGGGCTTATTTCACTCATGGTAACTGGAAGTTTCAGTCCATATTTAGCTGGTTCCAAGGTAAAGGGACACCTGGCAGAGAGCAACCTTTCAGGGCAGGAGCAAACAGAAGAGTGCAAAGGGAATGGCAACTGCTCAGGCAGCTAGCTAGCCTCTCTTCCTTCCTTCCATTTAATATAAATTACCTGCCTCAGGACAAGTGTAGCATCCATACCCATGTTAATCAGTCACAAATGCCAGAAGCCACCCCATGCTTTGGGCAAACACCTATACACAAATCATAACAGCAATGGACAAAACAAACAAAATCTTCTGCACTTACGAGACTTGTATTCTGATAGAGGGAACTAGATTATAAATTATATAAATAAGATAGATCTTTTTTTTTTTAATTTTTTTATTTTTTATTTTTTATTTTTTTTTTAAGATAGATCTTATATGAAGCACTGAAGAGAATATAAAGAGACTGTATGTATGTCCATGCATGAGTGTCAAGAAAAGGGAAGAATCAATTTTAGGCAGGCCTTAATGAGAATGTATCCTTCAAATGAAAGTACAAATAATAGGATTGAGCATATAAAATAATATCCCTACTGTTATGATTTATGTCTAGTTGTCCCCCCAAAGCCTCATGCAGTCATGGGCAGGGACTTCTATAGATTGAGACTTGACTCAAGAGTCACTGGATTGTGTGATTTAGTACTGATCTAGAGTTTGAAACTTGATCCATGATCCCTGGGACAATGTGTTTTAATACTGATGGGATTATCAGTCTGAGCAGGGCTAGGACTATGGGTGTGATCTAGGGTGGACATCCTAAGGCAGAGAGCCTGACTGGAATATAAAGAGTGACAGAGAGACAGACTCAAGCTATTGCTGTTGCTCTCTGCTCCCCTGGTTGTTCTGTTGCCTCTGTCACGATTATTGCTGTTCCACCACCATGAACTGGATGCTCTCTGCCTGTTCCACTCAGCCTTGGGCCAGCCGAATATGGACTGAAACCTCCAGTAACTGTGAGCTAATAAACCTTTCCTTCCTTCATTTTGAGTGTCGAGTATTTGTCCCAGCAATGAGTAAAAAGTAACTAAGACACCTACTGAGATATGGAAGAAAAGTCTGGTTAGTGTAGGCCCAAAAGAGAACAGAAACTAGAAACAGCAAACATAAGCAACACCTTTAATGAGTTCTGCTGTATAGTTATGTAGATAAAAAATGAACCCAGGGCCCGGCAGGATTGCTCAGTGGTCTAAAGCGCCTGCAGGTGGCTGCAGGGACTGCGGTTCAATCCCCAGCACCATATGCTGTGCCAGCCCTACCCTCAGGGCAGGCTGAGTTGGCCATAAAAATAAACAAACAAACAAAAGTTCTGAAACAAAAAACAAAGAACCCAAAAATCTTTTTTTTTCTATTTTAAAGATAGCCCAAGACGTTTATTTGTGGAAAGAAAAAGGGATGTTATGTACTTGTCTGAATCCCCCTTTAAAAGGTTGAACAATATTATAGGGAATCAGATATCAATTTATGAACTAACATCATTTATGACTTCTTTTTTTTTTTTTTTTTATTTTGCAGGACCGGGGTTCAAACTCACAACCTTGCACTTGCCCAGCAGGCACTTGTGCCTTGGAGCTATCTCCCCAGCCCCTTATTTATGACTTCTTAGCAGGCATTATTGTACCCTTCATCTACCAGGTCTGTCAGAGGATATTACTAATTTTCTGGGAGAAAAGAGATACAAGGCAGAAATAAACAGTGTGTGGGTCTCATGCTAAGTTTTGGTGCAGAATGTCACAAAAGACTTTCTGAGAGCAAATTAACTGATGTTCTATAAGCAAAGAACCAAGGAAACTGAGGTAGCTGTAATCCTAGCTACTTAGGAGACTCAGGCAAGAGGATCATGTTTCAAACCAGGCTTGGCAAATGAGCAAAATCCTTTCTCAAAAAAAATACAAAGAGCTGGAGGACTCAGCAAATAGCTCAGTGGTCTAAAAGCCTGCCTAGCAAGCTCAACATCCTGGGTTCCATCCCTGGTACTGCCATGTCGGCCACTCAAACTAGGTATAGTGGTTTGTAATCCCAGCACTGGAGAGGCTGAGACAGGACGAGACAAGTCTGAGTTAGGGGCCCAGCAGGATGGCTCAGTGGTCTAAAGTGCCTGCTTGGGAAAGCTTGGGCAGCTTCAGGGACCGCGGTTCGATCCCTGGCACCACATGCTGCACCAGTCCTGCCCTTGGGGCCGGCTGAGCCGGCCATGAAAATGAGTGAATAGGGGCCCAGCAGGATGGCTCAGTGGTCTAAAGTGCCTGCTTGGGAAAGCTTGGGCAGCTTCAGGGACCGTGGTTCGATCCCCGGCACCACATGCTGTGCCAGCCCTGCCCTCGGGGCGGGCTGAGCCAGCCATAAAAATGATTGAATAAACAAAGGTTCTGAAACAATAAATAAATAAATAAATAAATAAATAAATACAAACAAGTCTGAGCTACACAGAAAGACCCTTTACCAAATAAATAAGAGATTCAAAAAATTTTTAAAGGAGCTGGGAATTAGTGGTGTAGCACTTGCCTAGCATTGCTTCAGGCCCTGGGTTCAATCCCTACTACACCTCTAACCCCCTCAAAAAGAAGGACTGAGAAAAAGAATATGTCTAGCCTTATCAGATAACAGAAAATGAAACTTACCCTAGACAAGAGAATATTAAAGATTATGTCATACAGTTGCATACTTAGCAAGTTTGAAACATTAACATTCCAACTACACTACCAAACTACATGTATCAGAAAGTCATTTAATGAGAAACTATAGCTCTATGAGAAAAGAGGACCAGCTCAGTTGTGAAGCAATCATTAATAACTAAACACTGAGTAGTCGTTCAGGCAGCACATTTATTTATGTATTGACTATACCATGCATAACTTCAACATTTATTATTTTAATCAGCTGATTCCTATATCAAATACGTTTGATTAAATTGTCATTTTGATATTTCCTGTTATATTATCTTATAAAAATTAATGAGCCTCTTGAGTTCAATCCCTGGTCCCGCAAAAAATAAAAAAAGAATGAGCCAGGTGTGGTGGCCCATACCTGTAAATTTAAGGGCTTGCTGCAAGTCTCAGGGCAGCCTGGGCTACAAAGTGAGTTCAAGACCAACCTGAACTACAAAACTCTGGTCTCAAAACAAAACAAAACAAAAAATACAATTTTGGATCATCATATATTTAATTAAACTGGTAAGTGGTTAAAATAAAGATGATGTGTATTTTCAATATTTACTGAGTATCTGCTATGTCCCAGGAAGTATAGGGAGTACACTAAAATCTTTGAATTTTTTTGAAAAAGGAGGGGTAGAGTGATATAGCTCCATATCACAGCGCCTGCCTGGCAAGTTCAAAGTCCTGAGTTCGATCCCTGGTACTAAATAAATAAATAAATAAATAGCACTACTTGGGAGGCTAATGCAGGAGGATCAAGTTCCATACCAACTACATAGTGAGGTCAAGACCAGCCTGAACTACACAGTGACTGTCCAAAGATTAAAGATCTGAATTTTACTTGAATTTATGTTAGAAATAATATGGGCCATACAGATAAAAGCCAAGATATTATCAAACTAGCATCATGTAAGAAAATACAGGTTGGGTATGTTGGAGCATGCTTGCCTTCCCAACACTAGGGGAGGCTGGGGTAGGAGGATCACCATGAATTCAAGGCTAGCTTGGACTACGTGAGTTCCAAGTCAGCCAGAACCAAATAGTGAAACACTGTCTCAAAAAACAGGGAGACATGGAGGGACACACCTGTGATTCTAGCACTCAGGAGGCAGAGGCAGGAGGATTGCTGTAAGTTCAAGACCAGCCTGGGCTACAAAGTGAGCCAAAGGCCAGCCTAAACTGCATGTGGAGATCCTGTCTCAGGGGCAGGGACATAGCTCAGTGGATTAAGCGTTTGCCTGACAAGTGCAAGGTCCTGAGTTCAATCCTGGTACCACCAAAAAAAGGAAAGAGATCCTGTCTCAAAACGACAAAATGAAAAGAAAAAAGAAAAAAGATTTTCCATATTTGGAAAACATTCATGTTGTTAACCTAACAAATACCAACTAAAATGATCTGACATATTGTTTTGTACCCAAAGTTTGTACTGGAATGGTAGCAGTGAAGAGGCCTCTTCCAGTTCCTTTCTCCCTGCCGCCTACTGCCAACTATCTCCAAAGCAGACCCAGGAAAAGTTAAGTCAGTGCTTAGTTTGTGACTGGCAAATGCCACTTCTAGCTCTACAGCTAAAGAAATAATTCAAGTGGCTCAAAAAGGTAGCTGAGAGAAAGTAATGGCAACCTAATTCACAATACCAGCAACAACACTTGAAAAAGTTTTTAGTTGTAAGAACTGGAAAAGTATTAATAACAACTACTTCTGGGCGTGGTGAAGGCAGGATTGCTTTGAGTTTGAGGCCAGCCTGAACTACCAAGTGAATTCAAGGCCAGCCTGAACTGCATAGCAGGAGAAACTGTCTAAAAAAACAAAAACAAACAAACAAACAAACAAACCCTACAGAAAGATTAACTATACTAATATGGAAATGTAAAAATATACACATACCATGCTCAGAACTTAAAATGAAATCTAAATGAAGGAAATACTAGTAATTTAACTTTTGACATAACATCTTATTCCCTGCTTTACTTTTACTTAAAAGTTTATTTTCAACTACGGTGTTCTTACTGAAAAATATTATTTTAGCAGTATGTATAAAAAAAAGACATACCTGATACTCGTCTATTAAATCTGCTTGGAACTGGAGCTGGAGCTGAAAAACAAAACAGCAAACTTTAGTCATCAATAGCTGGGCATGGTGGCGCACGCCTATAATCCCAGCACTTGGGAGGCTGAGGCAGGAGGATCGGTGAGTCAGCCTGGGCTACAAAAGTGAGCTCAAGGCCAGCCTCAACTGCATAGTGAGACCCTGTCTCAAAAAGACAAAAAAAAAAAAAAAAAAAAATTTAGTCATCAATAAATTATACTGCCCAGGGGGCTGGGGAGATAGCTCCATGGCACAAGTGCCTGACTAGCAAATGCAAGGTTGTGAGTTTGAACCCTGGTCCTGCAAAAAAAGGAAAAATAAATAAATAAATAAATTATACTGCCCACTCTTAGACTCTATTTTGTAAACATCTTTGACAACAGAACTAACTATATTAAAATTAAGTTGAGAGAAAATAAGTTGCAGGTTGATTCATATTTTTCCATATTCAACCACAAATGATTTTTTTTCAAAAGACAGAGTCTCACTATGCAGTTCAGGCTGGCCTTGAGTTCACTTTTGTAACTGCAGGCTAGTCTCGAACTCACAGGGATCCTCCTGTGAGTCCCAAGTGCTGGGATTACAGGCATGTGCCACTATGCCCAGCTCAATCACAAATGATTTTAAAAAGACAATATAGAAAATAAAATTATCATAGGTCACGGATATAGCTCACTGCTACAAGCACCTGCCTGGCAAGCACAAGGTCTTGAGTTTAATTCCTAATATACATATATAAGGGCTTTTTAAAAAATTTATTTTATGATTTTTTTTCTTGCTTCAGAACTTTTGTTTGTTTGTTTATTCATTTTTATGGCCAGCTCAGCCTGCCCTGAGGGCAGGGCTGGTGCAGCATGTGATGCCGGGGATCGAACCATGATCCCTGCAGCTGCCTAAGCTTTCCTAAGCAGGCACTTTAGACCACTGAGCCATCCTGCCAGGCCCCCCTAACATATATATTAAAAAAAAAAATCCTTTTTGAGCCAGGGTGCAATCCTAGCACTCTAGGAGGCTGAGGCAGAAAGATCTCAAGTTTGAGCCCAGTCTGGACAACTTAGTGAGAACCTGTCTCAAAATATAAAAATCTGCTGATGATGTACCTTAGTGAAAAGATCCTCAGTTCAATTTCCAGTATGAAACAGAGGAAGGAAGGAAGGAAGGAAGGACGGGAGGGAGGGAGGGAGGGAGGGAGGGAGAGAGGGAGGGAAGCAGGCAGGGAAGGGAAGGGAAGGAAGGAGGGAGGGAGGAAAGCTCTGAGTACAGTGCCACATGCTTACAATTTCAATGTACTTAAAATGGTGATTTAGGCCCCTCCCCCCTTACTGGGCACTGAATCCAAGGCCTTCACATCTCAAACCCTTTTTGAAAATTTTTATTTTGAGACAGTGTCTCACAAAATCATTAAGATGCTGAGGCCTAGCTCAAATTGAGGAGCTCTTGCCTGAGTTTCCCAGAGTGCTAGAATTAAGAGGTGTATACCACCACATTTAACTGATAATTTAACTTTTGATCACATCCATGTTCTGCCTGATCTGCATCATTCCAAAATAACTGCAGAACACACTGGTGTCTTGGTGTACCATGGGGAGGAATGAGGAATAAACACAAGATAGACAAGCAAGAGCTGGGTTTGGTGGCAGCCCATGACTAATTGGCAAAATGGTTTCCCCACCACAGTAAAGGCATTTATCTATATCCTTGCAAAGTGAGTATCACGTGACACAAAGTTGCCTAATAACTAATAGCTGACATTAACCAAGCAGCATGCTTTTCTCAGGGATGAGGTAGCTTGACTGCTTTAGGCACTGCAGCCTAGTCCTGCTCTCACACATTTGACCAATTTCCAGCTTCAGCGGCTCCCAACAATAAATAAGCCAGGCATGACTACACATACCTGTAATCCTACCACTTGAGACTGAGGCAAGAGGACTGTTCCAAATTCAAGGCCAGCCTGCACTACTTAGTGAGACCCATTTACAAACAAACAATAAGGTTCTCAAACTTACTAGTGATATTACACTAAGTAGTGAAATTTTCCTTTAATATTCCTTAAAGAAGGGCTGGGGAAGATAGCTCAGTAGAATAAGTGCCTGCCTGGCAAACACAAGGTCCTGAGTTCAACTCCCAGTTCTGGGAAAAAAAAAAAAAAAAAATTCCTTGAAGACAACCACTGGAGTTGTTAAGATACTAGCACTTAAACTTTAAAGTAACTTAATAATTACCTAAACTTTAAAGTAACTTAATGATTACCTAAACTTTAAAGTAACTTAATGATTAAGCAGTCCCAGGGGCAGGGGGTGGTGTTTGATCTTCTGGCTTGCCTTTCCCTGAGCCAGCATTTGAGACTGGGAATAGTGGCACCCGCCTAAAATCCTAGCTCTTGGGAGGATCAGTACAAAACTGACCTAGTAGTGAGAACAAATTAATTAAGCAAGACTCTATCCCTGAGCTAGATCCCTAGCTTTTTGAGACAGAATCTTATTAAGTTGCAAAAACTGGCCCACAACCTTCAATGCCCCTATATCAGCCTCTTGAGTAACTAGGCTACCATACTTAGCTTGTACACAGGTTTTGTTTACAATCTTTAAAGTTTAATCTGAATATTTATCTTACTCTATTTTTTTCTTGAGACAGGGTCTTGCTATGCAAGTTCACGCTAGCCTTGAGCTCACTTTGTAGCCCAAGCTAGTCTCCAACTTGCAGCAATTCTCTTGCCTCAGCCTCCCAAATACTTGGATTACAGGCTAGCACACCCAGCTGAATATTTTTATTTTTAAAATGTAAAGTTAGAACTGCAGGTTCCCGCGACTAACTTCCTGTCCCAGCCCAGCCCAAACCCCACCGCTGGGAGCTGAGCCTGCGCACCCGCTGCGGGTAAGCCCCTGCGCCCCTCTGCCCCGCCTCTGCGTTCCCGCGACTAACTTCCTGTCCC